>CAAKMY010044354.1:0-20150 GCA_901111285.1 Corrigiola litoralis | reverse complement strand
AGATAAGTGAAAATAAGTTGAAAAGAACAGGCCCTTAGTCCAACTAGTTTCTTTTTTTAGTTAACAAGGAGGAGAAATGACCCCATTCGTATGCACAAGTTAGGAATATACGCATATCATAGTTGGACACAACATTTTAGTACGTAATTATACCGATACCAGTTGAATTAGCATTTATTTAGATATCACATACTCCGTAGATATAGTTATTGTTGATATGATAGTATATAGGTTCAATATATGCTTGATCAAGTAAGACGATGTAATGCCAGCGACCCAGCGTTTAACATATCTTATACGCATATATCTAGCTCGTGATCGAGTATGATGAGCTAATTTCCATAACTACGAAGACAAACCTGTCAATACTTATGGTTATAAGACTACAAAGATCGAGCAAGTTAAATCATCAAAAGACAGCTTTTAAGTAGTAGATATGTATCGTCATATCGATCTTTATATTCATAGTATTTATTCAGTTTTCTTTAAGATTGAAAAAGAAAAATACTAGCCCTACTTGGTACGCATAATAGAATCATGACCTTTTTTATTTAGCTGGAACGTTGGTATATAATCAAATACGGAAATTTGCTTGGTCACAGCTGACATGGATTCTCCAAATTAGTCCATCTTTTTCAAGTATAGTACACATCTAAATTTTATACAGGTTTAAATAGCACCACCAATATTCATCTCCGGCCTCCTTTTTGCTAATGTTCCTGATCGTCCAACTTCTGTCAAGTAGATATTAGTTATTTAATTACCTTTAGTATTATACTTCCCCTTACGAAAGGTTTCTCTGTGGGGTATCCGGTATGGCCGTATAAGAGTTTAAACAGTACGTAGTAGATCCTCGAAAGCAAACTTAGTTAGTAGCCATATTTAATCTTTGGCTGGGTGAATAAGGACTAAAAGTACTCTTAGTTTTAAAATGCAGAAAATGATAGGCTACAACGTTTCAACACGTGCTAGATAATGGTACAAGTAAACCAATTTGTTGTTTAAAGTAGCTTCAAATACTCTTGTTTCGTGTTTACAAGGGTGTGCAGAAAAAAATTGAACTCAAAAACCTATTCGAGGAATTGGTTAACTAAACATAAAAAAATAGGTTTACAACAGAATTGGAATAATAATAATAATAATATTAATAATAATAATAAACAAATTCGCTTGACCGAATCGATTTATTATAGCAATTCGGTGTAGGCTCGACTTTAATTTTCAAAATATGTGGTTAACCGAAATCCAAACCGGTTTTAAGGGACTCTTTTTCTTTCATTCTTTTTAAAAAACCAATTAACTGAAATCCAATTAGTTAATCAAAATCATTTGATAAGATGGTGGAACTTGTCAACTTGTAATATTATGTTTGATTACAATTTTAAAGCATAGTGCATTAGTTAAACAACACGTTAATTAAAACTTAATAGTAATAGTGGCACTTAAGAGAAAATTATAGATTTTTATTACAGATAAAAATTATTCAAATAGATACGATTAACCAATAAAACCAAACCAATTAACCGATTTTTTCAGTTTAAATTTCGGTTCAAGTGAATGTCGAATCGAAAAACTGGTTAACCAATTTCACACATCATGAACTATAGATGAGAATCATGACCAAGATCTCGTTAAGAGTGTGTAAGATCTATTAGAGAGTCTAAATGTGTCAATAAATGTTGGTGCATGAGACAAAGATGTTGCACTTATTGGTGTAAACAACCAGATATGCCATTGATGGACAACGTAGGCAGTCATATGTGCCACTCATGCATGGCGCATGCTTAAGACCAAAACGATTTATAGAGAGTCGATCGCCACCAGTATCATAATTAAGAAATTGAAATCCGACTTTAATTACCTTTTGACTTTTACAATTTAAGGGACATGAAAGGTCACTAAGAGGGACATGATCCAACTAGAATAAAGTCTCGCTTTACTCCATATATGTTGAATTGTTTGCGAAATACTATTGATAGATAGAAATGGAGGGAGTATTGATTTTGCCTTTGGGAGTGATATTAAGAGTATGAAGTTGTGGTTTATTTGCTTGACCTACTATTTGGTTTAAGACGTTCCAAATTATGGAGGAGATAAAACTAAATGTGTATTGAGATAATGTTTTTGAGTCGATTACCCTAGGAATCAAGCTAAATGATAATGTTGATCTTGTTTTTTTGGGTACAATGTCTTAGAATAGGAAGTCCTCATCCAAATTGCAAAAATCTTCTTTTTTCGGTCAGCAATAAAAATTTATTATGTCTTCAAATGACACGTATACAAACCCCCTAAGAGAAGGTAATACTTTTTAAGCTAGGAAAGTCGATTTGCCTAATGCTAGAACAGTAAAAAAAAAACGTTTATATAAGAACAATTTGCAACCCTATATCCGTACAAGCACACATAAAACCATTTTGTCTCCATTCTACTAATTTGATTACGCAATATATGTCTTGTTCTATCTCTGCAAGTATCAAAAGTTGTAAGTGCCAGCTTGTTTGGATGAGGGACAATAATATGGCTCCACCGGGTGGCGCTCAATTTGTGTGCCACCCTAATCAAAAAAAGAAAAATAGAAAAGTAGAGAAATTATCATAATTTCATAACCAAACAGTTAGGGATGAGAAAGTAATTACCTTTCGTCACTATTAGGAAAGTTTAAAGAAAAAGATATCACAATATTGTCCAATATGTAGCAGTGTTTCTCCTTCTCAATCATCTTCTGGTTCCACAACACATCATTGCGCACCTACCAAATATGGTAAATCATACTATCCACTACACTGTAGGCCACCTATTTCCTGAACGCTTCCACTAGAAATTTCTCAACAACTATTGATTTACCTTAAGTAATGAATTCTAATTCATGGTAAATGTAATTTTCGAGCAATTTACTTCAGGGTATCGTAAAGACATTTAAAGAATAAGTGTTCATTGGTATCAAAATCTTGTCCACAAAGAATACATTAGGTATCATCACATATTCACATATCTTTATGCAATAGAGATTCTCCTTAGTTTTGAGCCTACCATTCTACCAAGCATAGAAAGACAACATATATTAATATATGCTTTGGCTTGCAAAGATCTTTAAAATCTCAATAGATGGAACCTTTAGATAATTTAATTAATTTTAATCTTTATTCTTAAGTATACATTTTTTTTTTAATAATTGTTATCATGACATCACATATAGACTATACATGGCACTATAAATCCTTTGAAAAAGAGCCATAAATATGTTATCAACAACACATAGAGCATGTTGGAAGGATTATTTAAAGGTTAGAAGAACTATTAGCAGCATTATGTTAAAAAAAATGGAATTATTTCATAAATGGTGCTCCGAGGTTAAGCGTAATTCATGTTTTGTGGCCTCAGTTTGTTCTATTCCTTTTTGGTGGCCTCAGGTTACTACCAAATCCATCTTTGTTGACACCCTATTGACGCCGCCAATGTTGTCATATGTTTTTGCTTATGTGGCAATATACTCAGGGATATTTGTGATATTAAAAAAAAAATAGTCTAAAAGTCCAAAAAGTTTTGAAAAACTCAAAAAAATAAGAAAACTCCTGAAAACCTTCAATAAATCAAGAAAAATCCCTAAAATTTCCCAAAATCCTAAATAAAAAACTCCTTAGATTTCATACAAATCCATAATAAAAATCCTGAAAAACTCCCAAAAGTTTCAGAAAAATCCCTAATAATTCCCAATAATCCAAAAAACTCCCAATAACTAATAAAAACCTTAGGAACTCCCAAAAATTACATAAAACTCCCTAAATATTCAATAAAATTCCAAAATAATAACAAAAATCCAAAAAAACTCCTAAAAACCTAGAAAAATTCCCAAATGTTTAGAAAATACTCCCAACAAATATAAAAAAAGGGTCAAGAACACAAAGAAAAAATCAGACTAATCCACAAAAAATCCCAAATTCACCCAGCAATCTAGTATACTCCATAACAATTAAAAGATCCGAATAAAAATCCTGAAAAATTCCAAAAAAGTTAAATTATGCAAATGAGATTGGGTAGCGTTTGATAACTTGAAATTAAATTAAATTTTTAAAATTCAATTCCATTTCCAATTTCAAACTGTTGTTTGGAAAACACGTGGCATTTTGTAATCTAGAATTTGAAATTTAAATTTCCTCCAAAACTAATAAAATAAAATCTTCATACAATCCTATGAAAACGTTACTAATTTAATAATTAACATTTGATAACATAAAAATTGTTCATAAATTTAAGATCAAACCCTAACCATAACTCTCAGTGACACACAATAACTACCACCACAACCACCAGCCAAACCATAAACCTAGATGACACCGGCTGCCGCCGCCATAATAAAGGCAAACCCTAGCCCTAAATTAAGGCCAACCGTCGCAAACATTACAAATCCCAACCCTAACCCTCAACACCCGACCCAAACCCTAAATATTACACAGATGAACTCAACAACAGTGCAACAAGATCCACAAAAAAACCGCCAATGGCACGGTGTTTGGCACCGCAATATCTTTCTCTAGAGGACTCGTTGAGAGAAGAAAAGTCTGGCAGGAGTTTTCGCCATTGTCATTGTCGTTGAGCTTCCGCTATTGCCATCCCTAGAGATGTCTGTCGTTGCTATCAGGAGCATAAAGAGTGCTATCGTGAGGAGATGAGAGGAGAGAGAAAGGGGGGTTGTTTATAGGAGAGAGGTTGAGAGATGAGGATAAAGAGGGGATAGGTTTAGGGTGGGATGTATGGGGAATTCAAGTGGCATGCGATGTGGGTGGAATTGTTATGGGCTTGTTCAACAAAGGTTTGGAATTCACTTGGAATTGACCCAATTCCAATTCCTTATGTAGTTGCCAATTGGGCCAATTTTGGAATTGAATTCCGATTCTGCACCTGAATTCCAATTCCATGTTTCCAAACACACCATTATTGTAATTGTGTAGGAAGCATTAAGAAAATGAGGTACTAAATGAGGAACTAATGAGGCAAATATGTCAATTGAAGATGTGAGTGTGAAGGAGGAATTGAAAGTGATCAAGAAAAAAGTTGCAGCAAATGATGAACATAATCATTTTGATTATTTTAAATTATCTGATTGTACTAATCAAGCATTGAATATAATGTAAAATGAAGTTGACATTAGGTATTTTCATTTGTTGCGGTCACCAAATATGTATTAGGTAATGACATGGGATCACTAAAAGCGAATTAACTAGAAAAACTGAGGTCAACAAATGTGAATTACACTTAATTTCAGGACACCATTTATGAAAAAACACTATGTGTTTCAAATCACATGGATGCATAGAAATGTCATGTCAACAAAAAAGGATTTTTCATAAAATCAAAAAAATAGACGGCAACATTGACAACATCAACTTGAGGTCACCAAACATCGATTAGGTATAGACTTGAGGTCACCAAAAATGGAATAGAATTAACTGAGGTCAACCACATGTGAATTAAGCTTCACCTCAAGGCACCATTTATGGGAAAATCCTAAAAAAAAATCTTGTTAGGATCATACTGCGCTATTTAAAATTTTTGTCATGCGCCCGGAGATGTTGTAGGATTACCACGTAGAAATAACTGCATGACTCAAAAAGGTACAAAATTAGGAAAGTGATGACATCGAGTAAACCACACAACAAATTATTTTTGCATTAGAAACAAGGATGTGACACAAATCAATCACTTATAACATTTCAATGTTCATGATCACGAACTAAGGATAATGAAGATTGTAGCAAGAAGAGTTAATAGAATTTTAAACCGACGAGTTTCTACTATACACGAAGGACAAAAAGCCTAAATAAAAGTTATTATGGTTTTAGATGACAATGCGAAGAACTTAGTCAGTGATGCACACTATGTGGCCATGAGTATGGTGCTCTAGCTATTAGTCTATGTCTCTTATGTTGTTGGTTTTCTTTTCAAATTAAGCTTTATAAAAAAAACTTGGTTTTTATGAAAGAAATACAACAAAAGTAAGGGAATCGATAATCGTTTCAACACACTACGAAACAAATATGATGGAAAACATGCTATACCTATAAATAAAGCAAGGTTGAATGTAAATTTTTTAACCTTCAAATGCCCGCTTTAATATAGATAGAGTACAACATAAAGTCTCAATCACCTAATTAAACACACATCTATGCATCAACAATGCCATAGTTAAAGCACCACTATCAAACATAATTGCCTTTGGAGTTGTCATTGTTTGTTGAAGTCCAAAACCAAAAGATAATTTATAATTGACGAGATTCCAAATAACACTATACAAAGAAGAACTCAAGTATAAGAATTGTAGTGAGCAACAAGTACCAAATAAGATTTTGTCGAGTAGCACAAATGCAAATCACATTTAAAAGTAGACTACACATAAGCGTAACGAGGTTATATTTGTCAATTTAAAAATGAGTTTTGTAGTTACTTAAGTTATTTGCTAATCGCTTTCGTGCTATTTTTTAAACACGTGACACATGCATAGCTCGTAATTCACACATGAGATTAACTCTTCTTAACTACTTCATCTCACATGTTGTGAACCCATTTCAATTTATATCAAATCTGATTAATTTCATTGGAGTTGAATTTCTTATCAAAGTTTATTATGTCCCTTCGTTTGAATTCGGTTAGCTTATCATTCGCATAAGACTTGGGTACTTGGGTTCCGATTCGTGTTGTATCGATTTAAGCAACGTATCAGGTTGGGTCGGTTTGAGTCGAGATTTTCTCAAGTTATATCGGGTCAAATTTCACGCTTTGCTAGCTTTAATAACGCACCAAACACAATTACCAATAAAATAGTACTTTCAATTATAAACCCTTGAAACTAAATAACCCTACTTTCTCTATACATCGAAGCATCTCTTGATTCTAACTTGATCAAACTTTTCACATTACTTCAGTATTACCTATACTCCCATCAAATTGTATCTTAAGAACATCCGCTAAAATATAAAGCCTTGGGTGAGACCATCAACTTATGTTAAGAGTAGACAGAGCAATGCTGGCCCATTAAAGAGATATAATTCTTTAACTTGAGTTGGCCTTGCAAAGAGCTTAAACAAAATCCAAGTTAACTTAACCCATAATTGGCCCAACAATGTTTGTTAACATAGGAAAAAAACTAGGGGTGATCATCAGGCCGGGCCGATCGAGCTTCGGGCCAAAAGATCAGGCCCAAGCCGGGCTTTGGGCTGGGCTCGAGCTAAATCAGGCTTTTTCACGCGCGATTTACGATTCTTATAGTAAGCATAACTCTCACATCGAGTGTCTATTTAAAGTGATTTTTTTTAACTGCACTCAGTTTTTCGAGATCTACACAACTGTGATAATTAAAACATAAAATTTAATTTATAAAAATAAAAAATAAAAAAAATTTCAGAATTGATTTTAGCGATATTTTTTGAGTTTTTTCCTTAAAAAGACATTGTAAAACAAGTAAAAATTACAAATTTCGGACTTTTCGGGCCTGGCCGGGCAATTTTGAACAGCTCTAGAAAAAACTAGTGACATTGAAGAAAAATACAGTAATGGGGTCTGAACTCAAGAGAAGGAAGATCAACCCACCGCCACGTGTCAGGTATTTTCCACTTTATTTTTCCTTTTTTTTTTGTCATTTTTGGGCATATTATGTTATAGTGTTGTAATATTAGCAATAAAGTTTGTTTCTTGCACCTTAATATTGTGATTGGTATTATGGAGGGAAAAGGGTGGGTGAATTTTTGTACTTGCATTATATTTCATGTGTTTTAGTGGGTAGCTTTTGGAATTTGGTTTTATTGGTTTGATTGTGATGAGTATGGATTGTTAGTGTGGATGATTAGTTTTCGAGTAATACTTGTATAAGACGGTTTTATGATAGGACAGAATTAGCTTTTAAGGTTTCGAGGTGTCGAATATTTGCCTGTTTGGTGTTTGTGGAATTTGGTTTTATGGGTTTGATAGTTATGAGTAAGGATTGTTAGTGTGGAGGATTAGTTTTCGAGTGATACTTGGATAAGCCGGTCTTATGATATGACAGGGTGAGCTTTTAAGGTTTCGAGGTGTCAAATATTTGCCTGTTTGGTGTGGTGTGCAATCATGTGGGAGGATTTTAGCTGGTTTTGATGGTGTGGTTGAGTGTTTCAAGTGAATGAGTTTGTCAAGAAAGAATTAATTTTGCATTATGTGGAAGAGAGAACGTTAGTTTGGAGAGTAAAAGAGGTATCTACTGCAATTGAGAGGGAATTTTGGATTGTGTGGTATGTGAAATGGTTCAATTATGGGTTGCATGTCGAGCATGTCATATGTGAAGCGAGCATTAGTCTTTCAAGTGTATGACTTTGACAAAAAAGGCTTTAATTTTGTACCATTTGATCGGAAGAGCATGTTGTATGTGAAGCGAGCATTACTGTTTCAAGTGTATGACTTTGGCAAAAAAGTCTTTGATTTTCCGCCATTGGATTGGGAGAGCATTGGTTTGGAAAGTACAAGAGGAATTTGCTACAATTAAGAGGGAATGTTGCATTGGGTTGTGATTTAGCATGAGCTGAATATAGGTCTTGTGTTGAGTATGTAGTATATGAATCAAGCATCTAGCTGTCAATTGGCACATATATAAATTGGTCCGGATGGAAGGCCTACTAAAGAAAGCAACAAGGTGCTTTTCAGCCTGAAGACTCTTTGGGTTAATCGAAGTTTTGTTACAAACTTTAGCCATATTTCTGTGGAACCTAGTGAGCTAGTGCATCTTACTGTTGTTCAAATGTCTGTAGTTTCGAAGGCAAGATTCTAAGTTGGATCCAACGATAAGAACCGAGTGTGGCCAATGGGTGTAAGTCGGATGGTCATGAGAGCTAGCTTTCTAAAGTATACACCTTAATGTCAATTCAGAAGTGTAACTGCAAAGAGCCAAAGTAAGAAGTTATTATATTGGGCTGACACAGCTCAAAAGTATAAGTTTTATGCCAAGGTGCAGGGGTGAGGATTAGCTCTCTATGGATTAGGATGTCTGTTTTAATGGGAATCGGATCGGCGACATTAATTTTTGAAGTTATTTTGATGGAAGTAGTTCTTAGTTATCTACGCAATCAAGTTGGTTGCAACTCCCATAAGATACATGTCATTTTACTGGTATGGTCCCCGTACCAGTATCTTGTTTCATGTATACTCAAATGTTTTAACTGGTTTCATAAGTGTGTGTTTGAGGAGGAGGGAGGAGGGAATGGGAATCTAAGCATCGCTAATCTTGAAACCCTCTAAGGGCACCTGAAGCAATGATCAATTTCCCGAGTTACAGGAGGTCTTTAGTAATCCTGTAGGTACTTGAGCCCATCTGTTCTCTAACCAGATAATCCTTATGATCTGTTTGTTCTGAGGTACTAATTTTTTTTTTTTTTTTNNGGGGGGGGGGGGGGGGGGAAGGACGACAGAACAAAGGCATAAGTTCCTAGTTAGCCAAGGGCAGTATCCTGATAAACATCAGTATTAGTTTTGCCAAGTCATCCTTATTGAGATCATCAACACAAACCAGGAGGGCAATTAAAAATCAAAAGGCCTTCCTTTCTTATCTTCTTGCATCCTGCGCCTAGACTATCAGCTATCTTGTTAGTTTGTCTTGGTGCATACGCAATGACTCCGTCGATCTTGGACATCTAGATTCTAGGCCCTGCATTGAGTGAGAATATTCGAGAGACTGGTTTAGCATTGTGGATCTCTTTTTATGATATTGTTGATAGTAGAAGGGTCAGTTCTAACATGGAGGCTGGAGCTGTGCGGTCTTCAGGCCCTCCATCAACGATTTGATTTCTGAAACCATGGGTTCCCTAATTTACGTTGCATACGGGAACCGAGGATCCCTTATCATTATGGTTTCAAATAATTTCCGGCAAAACCTGGTAGACCATAGGTGACATCAGCCTTGTGGGGGTCATTTTCAGGGCATTAACCCATGATGGTGAGGCTCTTTCGAGCCTCATGGAGACAAACATAGAGGAACCTTAGATGGCATCGGTGCGGTGAAGGGCATTTTGAAGGCATTATCTCTTGTGAAAAGTGTTAGAGATAATTCTTAACATTGACCCCTAGGAGAGAAGATGGCTTTAGAGGATGGATGGTAGCAAAGTATCTACCTTCCTTCAAGTAGTTTTTCCAAGGTACTCGCATATATAAAAAAAAAGTTTTCCCGAGGAACAAAACGACTACTTCAAGAAAGGGCCTGATCTTTGAAGAACTCATCAAAATGCTGCTTCAAATTTTTATGTTAAGGATCATCCATAAGAATTGTTCACATGAACATATCCATGGAAGAGTTTGCCATTCTCATTCTTCCCAGTACAATAATCCTCAGGAGAAACCTTGTGTGGTTATACATTTTTGGTCTATCTTATACTATCCACCTTGATCAACTCCATGGTTTCCACTGTTGAATCCACTGTAAGGCAGCACTTAGTACAGGGAAGTAAGTTCTCATCCAAGCCTCCTTATGTCTTGTATGTCACTTTTGTGTCCTATGCTTCTGATGATCTAAGTTCTCCCATCTCAGTTCTCTTCTTAGCAGTATCATGAACCACATTCTCATTGCCCGCAGAGAGAAATCTTGACGTACCTACCATAAAGGATTGATTTTTTCGTGTAGCTATCCTGCATGACTTTTACCGTTACTTTTTTCCCAACTGTAAATTCTGGTTGTGTCTTTACTATCCTATGTTCTGGAGGTGTATTATCCATGGAAGTAGTGCTTGTCCCTGAAATGGTAGAAGCCGAGGAAGAACCTTTCAATATAGAACTGGCAGGATAATGTTCCAGCACCCTCTTTCCCTTCAAATCGGTCTTCACATTATATGTTGGTTGCATAAACTTGCCTTTAATTTATCTAATCATTTTTTTATGGATGCTTTTCTTTACCTAGGCCATGCTTGGAATAAGGATAACAATTAAGGGGGTAATGTAGCTGAAATAAAAGAGTGGTGAATGGGTGGAGGTGGTGGTTGTGGTTGGAGAAGGGAGAATTGGGGGATGATTGCCTTCATTTGGGGGTAATATATTACCCCATTAAAGAGGTGAGTAATTATTACCCTCATATTGGGGGGCAACTATTACCCTTCCTCCCTCCTCTTTCTCCACCATCATCACAACCATCAGCCGCACATCTTCCCTTTATTTCTACCCTATTATCCCCATCATTATCTCCGATCCAAGCAAGCCCTTAGGGAAAGTTGTAACTCTTTGGTAGGCCTCATCCTTTTGCCCGAACACTTGTGTTCAAGGTAACATTGTTATGTTGGAGATTAGATGTGGCTATGAAAGTTGTACCCATCATGGCTTCTCAAATCTGTTTGTCCTGGCCCTGCACTGTTTTGTGAAAAGGAAATCTAGGTTGTCAATTTGTCATGGTATTGCATTTTAACTGTTGCTACAACTGCCAAGAGAAAAGCAGATCTTGGCAGATAAGCATCCATTTCTTCCTGTACTTTCATGTTTCATGAACCATTGCCAGGTAAGACCAACAAGGTTTCTATACATAATGATTGTCAGATTAGGGCTTGAATTCCAGTGTTTTTTGGAAAGAGGAAAAAAACAGTATTCAAAATATTTATGATCAGAGCACAGCTCAAACAAGAGTAGCACCACTGGTGAGGGATAAAATAGCAGAAGTGTTGATCTTTAAAGAACACTGAAATTTGGAGTTTTGTGCTCCTTGAAACCTCTAGCTGCAACCCTGTCACATAAGCTTTTGCTTCTCGCTTGCTTGGTGCTTGCATGATTTGACTCCTGTAGAAACAAGTGCTTTTTTTTTTTTTATTGTTTAATTTTGCTTGTTTTTGTAACTGCAGGGCAAGTACTCCAACTCCAAGTACCATACTGAAGGCAACAGTTCCTAAAGCAAATGACAGTTCAACGGTGTGTATGCTATTTTTTTTCACATTACGTCATTACCTCAATCGCTAAATTGACTTCTCATCTACTGCATGAGTTGCTGAAAATAATTCACTTTCCAATATGTTAGTATGAGACAATTTTTGTTTATCTTTAACATGTTTAATTAATACCGATGCTGTTTATGTAGACTGCTACCTCTCTCAGCTTGCAGCAGGCAAAAAATTACGCTGTTGGACAAGCACAACAAGAAGGTTGCACCGGCAATTTTCGAATCTTCGATTCTCCATTTGGCAACTATCTGATACCTGTAATACCAACTCGTGCAGAACTTTCTGGATGAATATATATGATGTAACAGTGTAAGCTTCTGCTGTAATATTTCTTTTATTGTTTGCAATATTCATAGACAAGTGTCTCTAGATAATAATTTGTGAACTTCTTTTATCTGAAGCAGATTGTTGATTACTCGAGTGATGATGTCTTTAACTGATCAATGAAATCATCATTAGTTAAAACCCTTTGTAGATTGCACAACATGCAGCTGAAGACAAAGAAATTTCATTGGTTTACACTCATGATCTAGTGATCAACTATCATTGAAGATTTACAAATTGATGACCGTCGCCTTTCCTTGTGAAAAGGAGAGAGTTCTAAAGGAATGTAAGCGCCCCAGAATCCTTCCCCCTCTTTTGCCTGCTTTGATGTACTTGACTACTTGTGTCCAAATTAAGTGTCAGCTGAAGAGGGGACCCTTGTATGTGGGCTTATCTGGAATATGGCCCAATATCATTGTCTAATTGTACAGGGCCATGGACCATGATGAGCAGTTAAGTTTTGAATCATAATTGCAGGGCATTCAACCTGATAGTGTTGAATAGACCTCTCCTTTGATAGACAGTGTGCTGGTAGCTTTCATGTTCTTTTCGTTACATGTGCCTATTCATCCCCAACCTAAATCATCATTTGTTTGTGTCTTGAAAACAAAAATTTAACAGGTTTGGCCAAGTATCCTTTTTGGACCACATTTCATGCTTTCCTTTGAGTTTATGGTAACCCATAAACCTGGCTGTCCTATGGAAAGCTAAGGTGGACCAATAGTTTTGGGGTTAGAAATATGTCATCCGAATATTTATTTTTTTTGGGTGATTTTTCATATGTGATTTGCAATGTAGCGCTAAAATACCTCTCAAGTTTATGCCTTGTTGTTTGCTATGGATTAGAATTTTAAATGGATGCTGATTATCTTGGTTCTGACAGTTGTCTTGAGTGGTTCTTCTGCTGACACAGAGAACCTCAAAGAAGGAAAAAGGAGAAGGCAATAGAGTTGAGTAGACTCCAATGACATGTATGGTTTGTCCTAAGTCAGGAACTTTATAATTGTAGTAGGATTTTGGACTAATCAGGCCGGACAAAATAATACACTTAAACAAGGTTATGTGTATCATCTCTAGTACGGAATCTCATATTACAAAACTTTAAAATGCTTTTGCGTATAACATTTGCCACTATTACTTAGCTTCAGATTAAGGAATTATTCAGTCAATTGTCAACCTGTAACTCCGAAGACCATATTCATATAAATTGCTTTATTTAAGGATTTAAGTATAATTTATAGGAGTTGGTTATAGAATTGACAATTTTGATGATGAATTGCTTCGATGAACATGAATGCGATGTAACAGAATCATGGTCGTGAACAGAAGCATGACATGCGCTTCTATGAGCTATATAAAAATGTCTTTAATTTTTGTCACATCTTATGGCCTAGCTGAAGGGTCTCCTGACCGTTCTTTCTTGGTTAAAAAATCACTTCTCTTACGGTTTGTATTGGGGGTTCAGGGGAGGGGTGTACTATGGTTTATTGAGTCCATATGAGACAGGGTAGAATAATCACAAGGAGGAGGAGAGTTTGAACATGAAACCTAACGTTCATAATACCTTGTATTGAACTCTTCATACTTTCGTTTTAAAATTCGATTTTAGGCCGATGATACTGCATTTATTCTATGCATGTTGGCTATTCGATACCAGTTGAGTCATATGTCATCTATATTTACAATGTAGTCGACCCACCTGGAAAACTGAAGTCTATGTACCTTGCTGGCACTACTAAAAGCTGCATGTTCAACAATTGTGTGAACGTCTGCAGATGTGTTTCTAATTTGCGTATATGCGCACAAACTAGTGCATGTCAGATAGTGGAACAAAGTGATATTTTGATAAAATTTTGGCTTCTAAAATTGAGATCTAAAAGTACAACTAAACCCTGTTTTCTTATTCTGTAACTCCATAGTATTTCCACGGTGTACCCCTTAATCTCCTATATCAGTATTTACGTCCACAGGGAGAAATCTTATATGGTTAATCCCCTGTCAAAATTCTAAGACAAATTGTAGAACAAGAGTAGAAGATCTAGATGGCTGCCATGAGGATCCGTAGCATGTGGAGTACCATTTACTTTGAATGTCTTTTTATAAAGAGTAGCTTCAAGTGTGAATTTAAAGCATTGAAACTTTGCTGACTTCAAAAGTTGACAATATCAAAATGAATGCTGATTGATGGTCGCGTGATGCAATACCAATGCCTCAATTCTGTCACAGAGGCCACTAAGTTCTCAATATTGCATGTAGTTTGTCTATAAGTGTATAACCCTCTACGGTCTCAAAATCACAGCCAAGAAAGATTCACCCTCATCTATTTCGACATTTGTCCTAAACAAAAGCCAAAAAGGAACCCAAAATTTTACTACTCGTGAGTCGTGGCCCTTGAGATGCTAAAGGTAGAAGGCTACCTAGGAGGAACTAGCGAAAAAGTAGCTTTACTCTACTATGTTTTCATGCCAAAATGTGTAAATGTGATTTGACAATGCAAAAAGTTCCAACAATGACTTAATTCATCCAGACATCCAGTTAGTTTATCCTAAATGATCTGTTTGTAAAATCCTCTACTTATGTAAATTGTGTTTTGGAGGGGTGGTTCATATTTTCCTTCAAACTATATTCCAAATGCTCTTTTGATTATCGTAGCTACGGAAGTCCTCCGAAACAATTGAGATTATCTATCTCAAATTTGTGTCTTATATCCGGTCACATTTAAAAAGGAATATTGCATTAGATGAGATATTATAGTAAGGACAAAGGAGTTTTAATACGAAAGAAGATGATGCTAACTCTGTTTTCAAAAAGCTTAATTATTGCTTAAATTGTTCAATAGAAAATAAATAGAGAAAATATAAAGTTTCGGATTCCACATCAAGAGTTTGGTATCTTATCAATCAAAATACAAATTTGTTCACGCTATTTTCTCAACAAAAAGTCTTGGGATAGATCGTTTACTTTTATCTTAAAAGTAGATCAAGACATGTTGGCCCAATAAAGACAAATAAATTTACAACTTACTTTGGGCTTGTAAAAAGCTTAAGAAAATTTAGCTTACAAAAAATTGGTCTACTTTTATTATACTTTTTTAAAAAAAAAATAGACCGTTTTTTCTAATAATTTGTGTTTTCTCAAAGTATACTCCGTACTGCCTAAATTGTTCAAACACAAAAAAAAAAAAAATAAAAACAAACAAAGGGATAAATGATAGAATGCTGATTCCATATCAAGAGTTTGAACATTGGCGGGTTAGACATAACCATTCAATTCATTATTTTTGATACAAGTTTTTTAGTGAAATTTAAAAATCTACATTTAATCCTTATCTTATCAACCAAATAAGTTAAGATATGAATTTCAATGTAAGGATCATTCTATTAGTGTTATAAATTTATTTATAACATTCGATTGCACCTCATTTATTAAAGTTCTCTAGTTTATTTAGATTAACAAAATCTAAAACCTTCATTATAAAAGTATTACATTCCTCATATATATTTTATCTCATTTCTCTTTATCTTATCTTATCCATTCTTTACTTATACTTTATAGTTTATCCCACATCTTATCATGCCATAAATGTCTTTTATCTTTACCATCCCATTCAAATTTAACCAAATATTATCAAAGTAATGTTGTACACTAAAAGGATAAACATGCCACATCAATGGCATATGGATAATCCAGATAAAACAAAATTTAAACTAAACATGATCTACTTAAACAGGAATTTCCGGTCAAACAAGGAAGTAAATAAAATTGTTACTACAAGTAAAGATTCCATTCTCTTATTATGATGACTCATCAGTCATCATCATATAATAAAATTGCATCTATCTATAATATATTGTGAAAATATATATTGTCATGATTATACATTACTATAAAGTACGTGAACACCCATCTCAAACACATAAACTAGTTGAACAAACAAAAGCCTCAGTTTCACTTACAAACAATCAAACATCCCAACATATCCAACTTAACTTAAAACTGTACAAGTACAACTTTAACTAAATATTTTGTCCCATAAAAATATATATTACGAACCAATAAAAAGGCAAGAAAATATTATTACTCCACAAAAATAATACTCACAATACAAGCATCCGCAAAAATCGGTCCAAAATTATCCCGATCTACTTTTTTTATCCCAAAACAATAAAAAGATCACATCTTTACAATATTTGCATAAAAATAAAGATGCCCATTTAGTTAGTTTTGGTAGATTTCTGTCTGAACAAGAAAGAAATAAGAAAAAAGGAGGAAAACCCATTGTTTTTTATATTAATTTAAGATGAAGAAGGTGGCGGTGGGGGCGGTGGTGGTGTGTGCGGCGGCGGTGTGCGCAGGGGCGGCGTTGGTGGTGAGGCAGAGGATGAGGAGCTCGAGCAAGTGGGGCAGGGCAATGGCAATAATAAAGGAGCTGGATGACAAGTGTGCAACACCTTTGGGGAAGCTTAGGCAGGTGGCTGATGCGATGAGTGTTGAGATGCATGCTGGGTTGGCCTCTGAAGGTGGGTCCAAGCTCAAGATGCTCATCAGCTATGTGGATAATCTCCCCACTGGGTAAAGGTTCAATCTTTTTTGGTTTTGGTTTGGTTTTGTGTTTGGTTTGATTTGGTTTTTGGTTGGTTTGTATTGCTATATTGTTTTTGTTTTGTTTGGTTGGATTGATTGATTGGTTTAGCTTGTATTATGGTTAATTAGGTCCTTATTGTATTGCTCCAATGCTCTATGGTTTTGTTTTGTTTTGTTTTGTTTGGTTGGTTGGATTGATTTAGCTTTTGTTATGGTTAATTAGGTGCTTATTGTATTGCTCTATTTTTTTTTTTTGGTTGATTGGATTGATTTAGCATTTAACATGGTTAATTAGGTGCTTATTGTATTGCTATATGGTTTTGTTTAGTTTTGTTTGGTTGGATTGATAGATTGGTTTAGCTTTTGTTATGGTTAATTAGGTGCTTATTGTATTGCTCTATGGTTTTGTTTTGTTTTGTTTGTTTGTTTGGATCGATTGATTTAGCTATTATGGTTTGATAAGGATTGGTGGTTTGAGTTTTCATGGGAATGGCATGTGCATTGGTTAGGGGTAACGTTGAGTACATCTTGAATTTGGCTAGGCTTAAAGGATTTAGCTGTCTTTTTTAACTGATTGGGATTGATGGATTGACTTAGCTATTATGGTTTAATTAGGATTGGTGGTTAAATGGCATGTGCATTGATTAGCGGTAAGCTTGCGTACATGTTGAACTTTGCTAAGCTTGATTGATTTAGTTTTTTATTTGGTTGATTGGGATTGATGGATTAAGTTAGCTATCATGGTTAGTTAACGATTGGGGGTTTGCGCTTACTTGAAATAGGCATGTGCATAAGGTTGAGTACATCTGGAACTTCGGTAGCCTTGATTGATCTAGTTGTTTTTTTGGTTGATTGGGATTGATGGTTTTTACACAAATAGGATGGTTATTGATGCAGGAGTAAGGTTGCGTACATCTAGAAGGTCCTGCATTTAGCGAGATTTTGACGTGTAGTTTGTTGATGTTAATGACTCAATATTCCCGTTCGAGGTTTTTTTTTTGGGTATGCAGTGTTGACTTGTTAGGATATTATGTGTGTTTAATGCTTGATCATAAGGGGGTAGTGCTTATGCTGCAGAACCCCCTTTGTTCTGTGTAATTAAGTTGGGTAGATAGGTTCATTGATGTTTTTCTGTTTTAGATGGATTTGGCTGATAATAGGCTTTTAAATGGGATAGTGGGATCATTATGGTTTTGGATGAGTCAATCATTTGTCTTTGAGAGATTGGTCCAGTACATTGTGCTGATCAATTGTGGGTGGTTGTGATGGCTTTTTGCTCATCTTAGTTTCAACATTGAGTTTAATAGACTCTTAGAGGTTCCTTATAGCGATTCTGTGCCTAAGTATATATTTTCTGAATGCTGAGACCAAATCACTAAGGAAGATAAGAAAAGATTTTGAGTTTTATTCCTTGGATGGCTTTCCATTTCTTTTGTCAGGAAAACTTTTGAATTGCTTTTTTTAGATTCCTAGTTATGAAGGTTTTTCCGTGTTTCTTTTTTGCAGACTGTACCCATTTTCACTTAGCTTCTGCTGCTGCAGCTTTGTTTTCCGTATGTTTATAATTGAAAAAGCTGGCATCTTCCAGGAGGTGGACTGGATTAATATTATAATTCACTTGTTGACTAGAAATGGTCTAGTATTTTGGTTTAAGGATGCTTTCAATACTTTTGGAAATTATACTCATTTAGACAAACTAGATGCTACCTGGTCTTGACTTCTGCATCTTGATGTAGTCTCTCTCCTCTGGTAAAGCCGGAACTTTTACTTCTTTCAAAATAGGGGTTAAGACAAACATATAAGTATTACTTATGGGTTAATGTATGTCAAAATATTAGGATATAGTATTATTTTATAATTGACTTGTCCCCGTATTCATGTCCAAATTTCTGACAGAGGCCCCAGTGGGTCAGACACCCAGGTATCATAGTTTATAAGAGCATTAGCAATGGTGGGGTTTTAACCCAAAAGTTCTTACAAGAACTTAATTTGTAAAAGTTCTTTCATTGTTTAAAATTTATAAAGTTCTTATAAGACCCAAAGTTTTAAATAAGACGCCAAGTTCTTAGCATTTTATGTTTAAAAAATAAAGAAAAAATCATCACAAAATAGGTGAGGTGGCAAGAAATTTCATCAAAAAAGAGTTCTTAGCATTTTAGAGCATTACCCGTGTCGAACTTTTAATTAAAGTCTTCCATTGTTTATGTGAGTTCTTAGGAGAGTGAATTATTTTTAGTCGAGGTGGAAAGAAAAGAACTTTAAAAAAAGTTCTTCCATTGCTATTGCTCTAAGGCACCTCTCTCAGTCATTGTAGTCAAATAATTGACTTGAATCACTCTCTAATTCTGGCTTATACTCCGTAACATGTAGAAGATCACGTGCTTTGTTTCTAGTTTCAGCACATAATTGCATCGAATTCGGTTGATTCAGTAATCAAGTTTTTATGCGGCAGAAACCAGCTTTACAGTGTCTTTGCAGCAGCTGCCTGTGTCTATTGTATATACTATATCTGCAATTGGTGAAATTAAAATTCTATGTGCAGCTGTCGTACACTTTTCTGCCTTGTTGTGTAAGCCTTATGGCTATCAAGACAATAGTTTGCCGTTTACTCACATGGTTTAACGGATGACTTTTGTGTTTAAGCTTTTGCTTGCTAGATACACTGATACTGTTATCTGATCAATAGTGTTTCTCTTGCAAGAGTACATTTATGTGAAAAGTGTCTGCATCAGTAGTGAATAGTTATTAGAAACACATAAATGGTGTTATTGGGCCCGTAAACTTCACTATTATCGGAAATTGGTTTTGTAACATCGTTTTTGTTCTTCCTTCTTTAGGGATGAGAATGGTTTGTTCTATGCTTTGGACCTTGGTGGCACTAATTTCCGAGTGCTCCGTGTAAAGTTAGGGGGGAAAGAAAAACGTGTTGTCCAACAAGAATTTGACGAAGTATCGATTCCACCAGAACTGATGCTTGGGACTTCAGAAGTAAGATCACTTATGGCACCCATAAATTGTTTTACCTTCATCACTCAGATATCTTACTCATCAGTTTTTAACCATGCTGATTTCAGCAACTCTTCGATTATATTGCTGAAGCCCTGGCTAAATTCGTTTCAACGGAAAGTGAAGGTCTTCACCCTGAACCCAATAGACAAAGAGAGTTGGGTTTTACCTTCTCTTTCCCAGTTAAACAGACGTCAGTTGCATCAGGAACACTCATAAGGTGGACGAAAGGCTTCAACATAGGAGATGCGGTTTGTCTCTCTCTCTCTCTATCTCTCTTCCTTTCTGCCCCCGCACCTTCCCCCCCCC
>CAAKMY010044337.1:0-25909 GCA_901111285.1 Corrigiola litoralis | reverse complement strand
TAAAAGTATTTGTAAATATAAATATAACAATTATAGATTTGTAATTTTTACAAATTTAATTTGTGAGTTATTAATAGTCAAAATATGACCTCAACAAGTGTGAAAAAGCTCATGTGGGGAAATGAGTGGATCAGAGGTAGTATAATATTAAAGTAAGTACTATAGATTAACTAAATTTATTAAAGTAAGTACTATAGAGTAACTTAATTAAAACTAACTGGTATAGTGTTTGCTCACTTTATCCCTTAACCATTAGGTCATGGAATCGATCCTTGCCTATAGAAATAGCGTATATTTCTTGGCCAGCCATTGTTTACATCTCAGAAGAGCACCTACGACAATGGATTTGTCACTACTTCCGGTAGCGGATTCTAGGATAAACCAAAAACAAAAAGTAACTAAATTAAATCTATTAAAGTAAGTACTATAGAGTAACTAAATTAAATTTAAACTATTAGAGAGGGAATCCATACAACAGCAAACAAAATATAATAGTATTAAAGTAAGTGCAACTGTAGTACAGTAGTTCAGTTGAACTAGTTAAACTTAAACTAGTTTAACACAGTACACAAAACCACATGTTCTGTATGTTCTGTTAA
The DNA here is from genome assembly GCA_901111285.1 of Corrigiola litoralis. NCBI lineage: Eukaryota > Viridiplantae > Streptophyta > Magnoliopsida > Caryophyllales > Caryophyllaceae > Corrigiola > Corrigiola litoralis. The sequence goes on along the minus strand of CAAKMY010044337.1, from coordinate 25,310 downwards.
AACTTGAACTCTCTTACAAGATCTAACAACAAACACCCTCTTTTTTGTTTCTAACAAACAAAGTACCCATTGAAATTAAACATCAGGTGCATTTTTGTTATGGGATTTTCTTGTTTTATTATATCAGTTTCATTTGAACCAACAAAATGTTGCATTGGAAATGTATTCATTCTTTTATTTGGTTTTGAGCTTTGAATTTTAGCTTCATAAATGCTGTCAGAAAATCCCTTTTTTTTTGAAGTTATTTGCAGCATTTTGAGTGTGGGCTTGATAAAGTATTAATCTTTTTATTTGTTCTTTATCAATTTAAAGGGTGTTGGTGTTGGCAAGATCTGAGCTTTAATTGTGTTGTTGAAGTTCTTTTTTTAAGCTAAATTTGGTATTTAATACAAAATGTTGTGGGCAGAAAAGAAAAGGAAAAGTGTTAAGCTTTGTTTATCTTTGATACACATTTCAGGTTTTGTGGTGGTGACATTGGGTGATGGAGTCAGAGATAGCAGCTGATGCACCATTGGATTATGTCACATTTCGGATTTTGCCCGAAAACAGGTTTGGTTTTCTTAGCTAATTTTGTTTATTTGTTTATTTGTGATATCTTATAAAATTATCATCAGGTGATGTTCTTCATCAACTGGATGAAATGGGTAGAAAAGTTAGTGTATAAGCTACTAACCTTTATTCAAATGTTGCAGCTGTATTGTTGGTAATGATTTAGATTAAGGATCCTGGATTATGGGGTCACTGGGATTTAGAATTAGTTAATCTTCCTACATGCTAGCTTTATGATCTGGAAGTAACTAAATTCTGAATAAGATACTTGTCTTTAGTTTATCTTCTGATTGTGGGAAAAACAATAGTTGGGGTGGAAAATTCAATATTTGATTTGTCTTTGAAGGGTAGAAGTAATGGTTATATGAGGCAAACCTTGATATCTGTTTTCATGGGGAATTCTGTCCAACCTAAAGTATTCAATTTAATTCGAGAACGAAAGTGAAAACATTCTCTTAGCTATTCTGAGGTATAATTACATCACTTTAAGTGATGGAGATATAGCTTTTCTCAGTTATGTGTGATGGTTCAGAATGCACAGAGGGGGAAGGGGTATCTGTAGAATCTAAATCTAGAGGCTTAGTTGGTGAGACCCTTAATCTCTACTGGTTGCTGAGGTAAATTGATATTAAGGGATCCTCTGATTCGCCGGCCAGTTTTTCTTTCAAGTTTGATTATTTATTTTTGCTAAGGATTTTTTTTTTGACATAAATCCTTTTGAAAGTTTCATTTTATACTTTCAAACCCATTCTGATCAAACAAACAATTTTTTTTGCATATCTTCTTTATTTACTTTGTTGGCTTAGTCTCATGCCTTGGATCATGCGGTCTGCTTAGTACCCTGGCATCATTTAGGACCTTATATCAGGATGATGCCTTTCCTACATAATGGCAACTTCGTTTAGGTTCTGAGATCCTTAACCAATCGGGAAGCAGAAAACGTTCATTTATCTGCAAGATTACTTGTAGGCTCACATATTAACTGTGGAATTAGTGGCGGAGACACATCAAATCTTGAATTTTTGAAATATTTATGGGTTGCTTGCCTTTGAAACTCCATCCATAAATGCGAATTGATCATAATCGTGAATTCAAATGAATAATATTTGTGAATGCAGTTTTAGTGATATGCTACCTTTTATAAGACCATAGTCCTATTATATGCAAATTCTATGCGTAAGGGGTTATCCTTGCTATGGCTTTAAGCTTGTAACTGAAAGCATATGAAGATTTAAGGGATCTCATCTGTTATTTCAGGTATGATGCATGTATTTCTAGCTATGAGACAGAGGAGCAGGTGGGGCATGGTCCTCTTGATCAACTTCTGGAACATATACCCAGCATAAAAGATCAAATTGCCAAAGGATCATGTGATAACTTCAAACTAGTGTTACCAAACACTGTTGATAGCAGGGCATGGTTCACAAAAGCCACACTAATAAGGTCTGTCTCTTTTTTCGTTCTACCTTCATACGCTAAACCAACCCAGAGTTTATCTCAAACCAATTTCTCTAATTGTAGGTTTCTCCACATAATTTGTTCCTCTGATATAAAGAAATCTATAGCTATCAGTAATGAGATGTCTCAACTGGAGGAAACAAGAAAGTTTCACCTTTCGTTGTACACACAGGTAATTATATGCTCACTTTTCTACTATTCCTGTATTGCCACTTTTTGATTAACTTACTTTGCAAATGACATGATACATTGGCGTTGGGATGGTTACAGGCTGATGGGATAACATCATTGGATACATCAAAGTAATAAGAGTGAACTTTTTATCCTTTTCTTCTCCTCATTTCCCCCCTTCTTTGTGGTTTATCCGTTCTGGAATTTCTTGAAACATATTCACATAAGTATCGGCATCTATTTTACCAGGAATGAACTACTTCGGGCCATGGACTCTAGACTTGCAGCGTTGACAGAAGAATTAAATTCAACTTTCAGCCTAGCTGCTGGAGCTACAATATCCTTTCAAGAGATGACAGATCTCCAAAAATTTTGTCAACAATTTGGAGATTTAGACGTCAGGTATATCATATCACCCTTCTCATGCAGTTACTGATGTTATTGAACTTCTCCCTTAGTTGTTGTTGTCTCTACTACCAGTTTTATGGCACTTAATTTTGCTCATCATTTTAAGAGGTTTTAATTTCTCATCCCTGTTTTTCACTCGTTTTTTCTTCCAGAAATTTGTTGTCTAAGTTGCCAGAGAGAAGCCAAAAAGTTTTGACTGCTAGCAGGCTGGATAAAAAAGAATCCCCTGCTCCATTTGTCTCGAAGAATGACTACATAAACAAGATCGGTGTAAATACCGAACAGCCAAATTCAGTAAAACCTGTAAAGTATAATGCATCCCCGGCCAAAGCTGCTGAGCTTGAAAGGCAAAGTTCATCAGAGAGTGAAGACTCATCTTTCTCCAGTGAGGATGATCAGCCACCCGCTGAAAGAAGTCGAACTCTTATAAGGTCTGCATCTCCCAGAAGATCAGCATCTCCGATGCGAAAGATCCAAATAGGAAGGTCAGGATCTCGTCGGACTCCTGCTTTAGCTATTAAAAGTCTCCCTTACATTGCTGCTAGAGAAAGGTTATCAGTTCATAGGGACCCGGGAAATGATTGTGATTTCGGAGAGTCTGAGGAATTGATCAGAAAGACTGAAGTCAATGTAACCAGGATGAGTGTGCAAGATGCTATCAGTCTATTTGAAAGGAAGCAGAAAGATGAACCTGTTGACGCTCAGAAAAAGCCACTAACTGATACTTCATCAAACACAAACAAGGCAGTGTTGAGAAGATGGAGCTCTGGGATGGGGGAGTCTCAAAAATTTCTAGCTCAAAATACAACAGAGAATACTTTTGTAGAGGAAGATGCATTAAGGAACACTGAAGTAAACCCCTATACAGATTCTTCTCCTGAAAATCCAGAGTTGGAGGATGTTCTGAAAGCTGATATGGAATCAGACACAAGTGAAAAGATTGAATCAAAACCGAATGAAGATGATGGTCCAGCATGCCAAACAGAAGAGGTTGATGAGAGGTTAGATAGTTCTGAATGGAATAGGCAAAAAGAAGCTGAATTAAACCAGATGCTGATGAAATTTGCACAGTATAGTCTGAGCAACCAGAAGACTACAGAGCCACAGAAAACGAACCTTGGTCCTCGCTTGCGGCAGAAGGGTGGAAATAATGGTCTTCACAGGGAGAAAAAGGATGAAAAACTTACAGGGGAGATTGTTGGGAAAAGAGTAGGGAAACAGACAGATTTAAGAGGAAATCAGAAAGCTCCAGATAAACCAAAGGCTGAAAAATCTTCTGCAAAGCTCAGTGACGGAAGGAAGAAGCAACCTACTAGCAGGAGTGTAAATGGTAACACTACAAGCAAAATTCCAAGTGTGAACAAGAACTCCCCAATGTCTGCAAACTCCAAAAAGGAGTCCACAAAGGCTGCTATGCCAAAGAAACCACTTGCTAAGTCGTCTCCCCTGCCGGCTACAAGGAAGTCATGGCCATCAACACCATCACCAAGAACTCCCGGGGCGATACCTGCTAAAATCTCAACAGGACCACCTTCTGGGGCTACAGTCGTTCCCCAAAAGTCCAAATCACCAACTCCTCGTCCGAAGCCCCTATCACCAGCACAGGTGTCACGACCAAGCCCCAAACTAGAAAGGCCTCAACTACAGCAGAAAGACATCAAGAAGCCGCAGGTTGATACAAAAAAGAATATGAAGAAAAAAGATGACAGTAAGAGTAGCGTGCTGCAAAAAAGTGCTAAAACAATGAAGACAAAAGCTGCCGTGGCTCCTGAAGAGGATGCTGCAGCCAGTCCAGCCAAAGCAATCCCGCGGAAGAAGGTGACCAAGAAGAGCAGTGTGGTTCCACTTGAGGCAAAGCCGTCGTCTATCCGTAAGGTCTCTAAAACTAGAAGTGCAAGCATTTCGCCTATCAAAGTGACGGAGATTCCTGCTCAGGCTGAAAAAAGATTGAGCAAGTGTGAAGATCTAGTTGTCTCTGAGAATGTTGGGACTGTTGCGTCTGATACAGTTCATGCAGTGGTGGGTGTCCAAGAGTCAGAGATTGACAGTGGTAATCTTGAACTGGAAACAAATTTGCAGATAGAAAAGCCTCAAATTGAGGATGAAGCAGAGATATCTGCAGAAGCCCCTGCTCAGGATGACGATATTGTAGAAAGAATGTCAGAGTCACCTGTAGAGATTCAGGCTGCGGAAGAACTAGTCATCTCACCAGCTGCCTGGGAGGAAAGCAGTTCGCAAGATCCAACTATTCCAAACAGCTCCTCCCCATCTCCAGCCAATCCTGATGTGGTGGCCCCATCTGGAACTAGGGTCCGTCATTCGCTTTCACAGATGCTTCTTGAAGAAACTAGCGAACCAGATATCATTGAGTGGGGAAATGCCGAGAATCCTCCTGCCATGATCTATCAAAAAGATGCTCCCAAAGGGTTAAAGAGGCTCCTGAAGTTTGCTCGGAAGAATAAAGGAGAAGCTAATGGAGCTTCATGGGCAAGCCCTTATACTTCTGAAGGTGAGGATGATGGAGATGAACATAGGAGCCTTGGTAAGAGACACTCAGACAGTTTGCTGAAGGTTGCTCTCCATTCGAAGAATCACGGAGAAGGGTTTTTGTCTGATTCTGAACCACTTTCTGGTAAGCCTACTGCCAGCTAAATTCTTGCAAATCCATTTCATATGAGAAGCAGCCATTTTCATGGCTTGCAGTTCATTCCATATTAGAGAACATATTGTGGCTTTACAGATAACTTGCATGCATGAATTTATTTACTAAAGTTTGGTGCATTATACAATTAACAATTGACAATTGAAAAATATCTTTGTGTATAGCACGATCAAATGCAAGCAACAGCTCTACTCGAAGTTCAAACAAGTTTCAAGAGGGGCATGGCTCAAAAGGTCAGTCTTACATTACAATAGGTCAATAGTCACACCTGCCTTGAGTTTTTGTTTGCTTGCATGAGAACCCCCTTCCCCCCCTCCGGTGTTAAAGTTTATATTGTGCATTACAGTTCCTCATCCATACGCACTCCATAAAATTTCAGGGACAAGGTCATTCTTCTCTCTATCAGCTTTCCGTGGCAACAAAAATTGAGAGCTCTGCTGTGAATGATTTGGGAGGCGCCTGGTTTTGGGATATTCTTTATTGTGTGCTTTGCTCCCATATGTATTATCTTGTGCAGTTTATTAATTTGTATCAAGCGTTTTGTAATTTTTCATCCAATAGCATTCTTTCCAGATTCGGATAGTCCAGAATGTATATGTCAAATGTAGAGCAAGCGAGTAACAAGAAATTACTTAGGACTGTAGCACAAGCTTTGTAGAAAATACATATTTCCAGTTCTCAGGAAATATTACCAGATAATTTATGCTAATCTTGAACTGACCACCACTCTGTTAGATGATTGTCTTTCCTATGGCGCTGCATATTAATAGTGTATTGTGCGTAGCTACTGCAGAATTGCATAGTACCATATTAAACTCCCACAGGCCTCAATAGCCAAATGCACATCCAAATGGTTCTACGATATCCAGATATGCATCAGATAAAGTGCCGATGTCCCGACTGATTTGTCTCTCTAATCCATATTAAAGTCACAGGCTACTAGGCAGTAGCAATACATCACGTGATATCTTTAGTAACTAAATGCTACAGTATCGCTTTTGCTATCAAATCATTTAGTCGTTACCTTCCTCGAATGATTTGGCTTTTCAGTTCATTTTACATCATTCCCCTTTGACAAATCGGGCAGATACAATCATATAACCGAAACTGCGAAACCATTGATATCGGCCTTCTGTTTATAAATACACTGTTTAACCATGAAAACAATATGCATACAAAAAAAATCTGGAACTGCATGAAAGTTTTAGGTGAATCATTATCTAGCTTTCTGAACTGAACAGTTCAGACAGCACCTAAAAACCTAATTCTCACACAAAAAGTGAAACATGGCAACTGCAAACGTGCACTCGAACTATAAAGGACCAAGGCTGGGGCCTCTATAACAAGCATCAAATTTATACACCATGACGGCCTTCATCAACAAGCTTACCAACCTCCCCCTTTAGATGTTGTAGATATGGAAACAGCACTTCAGCATGCCTTCCATAGTAGTTTGAAAATATAGTTTCCATTTGGTTGACAGTATCTGCAGTAGCAGTGTCAGCTACGGCTAACTGGAGAGATGAAAGTTTCACAAGCTCATTTCCCACGGCAATGTGGCCAGGACCGTAAATCTTCTTAAGAATCTGCTGACAGCACAAGGATACGATTATTTGACTTTATTCAATTGCCATAAGATCCGAAGCAAAGACCAATCTAGAACATGTAAATGAGATGAAGAGTTTCCAGACACCAGAAGACAATCTACGAAATGCAATACTCATGACACCACAGATTTGAAGAAATAATTAGAACAAAAGCATTCATTTTGGTGTCGTTTTTAGTCCTTCACTCACTTTATGACCTAAGAACTAGGGACCAAGAGGTACATCAGACCAACTGCTAAGACAAAGAATCAACGACACTTCCATAGCCTTCATTCACAACGTTTTAAGCTGCATTGGCTTCACAGCCTTTTATGAGACAGGCATGTCTATGATCATTTATACCTGACATTAAGGACCATACAACTGAACGATACTGCAGTACAGCATCACAAGTATAGTTTCAAGAGAAGATTCTAGGAACTCTCTGGTATGCTTCTGTTGGTTCCTTAATTCCGAATACATGATTGTTACAGTGAAATGTCATCTCTCCTGTGTTGTATATCATTTATACAATAAGGGGCCAAGATTATATGAGCTGCATCTACTCAAACAAGTTGGCATGTAAAAACTGGTGGAGTCAAACCTTTAAATAATAAAGACAAAAATAATATTGCCAGGTCAAATGAGGATGATTAACAGACAGTAGGAAGGACAGCAAGAATTTTATCTTTGGAGGGAAGGAGTGTATAAAAACGCAACAAAGTGTTTTAGTCAAATGACTGCAAAATAAAAAGTAAGCACGATGAGATCAAAGTTTACCTCAACGGATGCTGTACAATGGCCCATTGCTTGTTGCATCTCCGTCACTGAACAAAATGCTTCAGCAAGAATATCTTGTGCCTGCAAGTAATCAATCATGTAACAGTGTATCGTTATTGGATACTAATATATAAAGAAGCCGACTATTCTACTAACAGAATGTTTGGATAAGGACACTTGGACGGAAGGGTGGGGGGAGGGAGAGTGGACTGTTTGGATATAGAGTTGGGGATGGGAAGCGAACGGAAAGAAGGGAATGGAAGAGAAGGGAAAAGGAATGACCCGTTTTCCTCCGTCTTGAATCAACCAAAATCTCCAAATGTTAGAAAAAAAGGGACAAATAATGAAGACCGTTCCTCGCGTCCCCTCCCCTTCTCCCTTCCGCTCCTCCCTTCCCTTCAATGAAGCTATCCATACACATTCCTAATGTTTATGGATGTTGAACCATTTTTCTACCTTGAATGAACAGCATAAACAGAGCAACTCATAAGTGTCCTCGTTGCTGTAAGTGTTAACTATGGACTCAATGAGTGAAAGTAAGAATCTAAACGAATAATTTGTTAGTTTCCACTCCTGTTGAAGTAATCTCTTGGATTGATTCACCTTTCAGGTACCTAACAATGTTAAGAGAATTATGTTTGACTAGTTGGAAAGAGGTTAAGATGAACCCTAAATTGTTTCTCTTAAAATGCTAGGTAAGAAAACAGATAAAAGAATTTTCAACTTCTAGATGAATCATGCAATTCTGACATTCAAAAACACGTGGTACTAAGCTTTGTTTTGCACTTACTCTAATTTTCCATGAATAAGTCTGGAAGATTGTCTTTCTTCAAAGACTGTAAAATGCTCAAAGATTGAAGAAGCGGTGGCTGAAAAGTGATAGTTGTGAAGCATGAAATTTCAATCTTGATCTGTCAGACTTGCAGGATATTGGCCTAGGCAGGCCGATTGGGTTCAATAGATCTTAAGCAACCAGCCTAGCTAGTTGGAATTACTTGGTTATAATTGACTATGAACTCATGGTTTTATGGACTCATAATTCAAGTCTGAAGAACTATAGAAGGATGGACCTCAACGTTTTTACCAAACCAGTTGTAGTAGCTCAAGTATAAATAGAAAATGGATCAGGCGATGATATTTACCATATCTTACTAGTGAGAGGAGCACAGGCAATCTGCAGAGGCAATTTATTCTGTAAACTCACAAGTCCGACGGTTCATAGGTGGATATGGCTTCTAAAAACAAACGGAAATGGATGGGTCAAGTCTTACTCTGATCTGTTGGACCATCTAATAAATCAATTTCTTTCTCATCAAGCTTGAATACAAAGATTTTTTATTTTATTTTTGAAAAGAAGTTAAAACATACTATAATGCTGTTGGAAATGGTGATCCACTGATCCAACACTAAACACTAATAAGCACTAAATTTAGGGAATCAATCTAGATGCCAAGAATCAGACAAGGAACAATGTCCCGGGGATTCATTCTGACTGAAACAGGGGGTGCGCACGAGCATTTACCCGGGGACTAGTCTGCTTTTTCTTATAAAAGAAAATCGTAAGCTGTCCTTGAGAACAAGAGACGAGACAGAAGATGCAAGGAATACTCCTTTCGGCTTGAGATAAGAAGTTTTATAAAAGGGAGCTTTCACTCTTTTCCTTACCGGAAAAGATCCTTAGGCCTGATCCCAAAACTCAAAAGGGTGGAGTGGGTAACAAGAAACGTTTTACCTTATTCACACCTGATTTGATTGTGCAGGCACAAGACCCTTGCCAATGCACATTTTTGTGTTACAGAAATTGAGAAGTTTTCTTAAAGTGCTAAATGCAGTATTCAAGGAAACGAAGTTATCTGTGAGCTTATAACTATACACTATTATAGTGAGAGTTACTTAATACTTAGCTAGGACAAATAGTTATGTACTGAAGCAAAGTATTTTTGCAAGCATCAAACACATGATTCTTAGATTAGAATTATCAAGTTTTCTAAGAAAGCTGTATAGGAACTCTCTAAGTATCTTATGGGCACTCGCTCATCCGCACTATCTTGTTATATTATCATGGATAAACCCCCTGGTGTAACTACACATCTAAACATTAAGTGCTCAACTACATATATTACATTCAAACTAGTAAGAGTGTTCTCCACACCTTCCACACATTAAGTAATATACCAGCATAAGGCCAACAAATGCAAATAACAAAAGCAACATGAAAGGGTACAATCAGAAAATCTAGCACAGTACTGGTACATACCTCTGCAAGTTTCTTATTATATGGATGAAGGGATAATTTCAGAACTTCAAGAGAACTCAAAGCCTTTGAGAAGGGATCAGAATGGACCTTATCTGAAACACAAGCTTCCTGCAAACTAGAAACCCCATCCCAAAGGACACCATTCAGAAAAAGGGGGGAAAAGCGGTGGACGTATTAATGTAATGTATGGTACTAGATGTTGTACCCATTTATCTCTTTGCGCCGTACCTTTGTATACATAACTCAGCTTCATCAACTGTGGCAAGCAAAGACTTAAGATCATAGGCAGAACCACATTTTAAGCAACACCCAAACTGAATCTCATGGGAGTGATTACTTTTTCTGAACATGAGGTAAGCCATGTTCCCTATCTCACCATTTATCATCTTGTCAAACTTCAAAATCAAGGAACCAAAATCAGAGCAAGAAACTGGTAGTAGTGTTTTCAAGTAGATAGTTCTTCAGAAATAATGATTAAAAATGTCTAGCTTTCTATGTGAAACCAAATAACAAACACAGTCACCAGAATATACCAGATGTTTTCATTCAATAGGATTCTAAAGAGAGTTTCATTAGTCACTAATTTCCTTGATTGGGGGGTGGGGGGACAAGAGAGAGACTAGTCCAGGCTTATTTCAAAGCATAATTGTAATCACTAAAATACTAAAAAAAGTTCTGGTAGGGCAAAAGCAGTCACCAACTTCATCAGCGAGAGAGAAGCAGGTTGCTGGCAGGAAATCAGCAACAAAAGCTTATTACTGTGTTGAATAAAAATTCGATTTCTAGAAATTTCCTTCCAAGCAGCAACATACTATCAACTTGAAAGCAAGCGAAAATTAATTGCCCTCAGACCAGAACTTCAATCCCACTTAATATGATTATACAATGGATCATATGAACAGAACATGATGCACAAGATTACATATTTCAGTTCAGGACTCTGCTTACAAGGCTGTCATCGGACTTCTAAATGCAGCTATTAAAATGAATAACAAGTTTTAAATGGTCCACACTGACAATCTTTATAATCCATATGCAACCCATATAAAAAGACACTACTATAAGAAGAGAGAAGCTAAGCAGACTACTGGCTAATACTCTTCCAAATTTTGAAATGAAGAAGCTTAGAGCCCATGCAATCACTGCTAACACCTAACTAGAAACAAAAGAAGATGTCTACTGCAAAACCAGCAGGATAACATCTGAACACTCGTTATCACTGGGCAAGGATAAACAGAAGATCGAATGAGAAACATTGACTTCTCCGTAAATTATAGCTGGGAGAGACCATTAACAGGTCACCAAATAAACAGCACAATCTACCTACTCCATTCTCACAGCTAAACCTGTTGGATGTGACACTACAAGCAGGCATGTCCTAGAAACTAGAAAATACAAGCAGTTGTGACATTGCCAAGAGCATATGCATGCAATAGAATATTGATAAAAACACTCAACAAAAAATTTATGTCAACTTTGCAGTTCGAACCGTCCAAGAGATTGTAGTCATATAGACAAAAGTTCCTACATTATTATGACAGAAGAGCATGCTTCTAACTTTTATGATTTTTTTTATTGTAAGAGTGGTTGTTCAAGTTATTTATGTTCAATAACTTCCTCTCTATATAGGACTTTAGAATAAGGCCCAAACCTCAAAACCATTTGCATGTCCATTTCTCATCTACATTTTCAACCCTTCCATTAACCAATTTCATCATCAAGGAAGGACAATGTTAAATGTTTATGTTATGTAGAGCAAATACCTCACTTTGCTGCTCCATATTGCGAACTTTATGTGTCTCCTGTAAATGCTCGATTTTATGCCTCATGTATTTGTCTGTACTACGATCAAGAACCAAACCAAAACAATCTGGTTTAGAACACCGGAATGCGTTTAGGACAAGATCAGGAAGATTCACCCTTGTACAACCACTACATTGACATTCAAATGAATAGTTATCTTGTAGAAACTGCTGCCGGCGTCTGCAATCCCATTGGCCAACCTGCAAATGTATTGATGCACTGCATATGTCACATTTACTACAGAACAATGCGAACATAAACATTGGTAGGGCCAACAACTAGAGAACAAAAAAATTGAGAAGGCCATGTCAACATTTTTTGGAATCAATAAGAAAAGACGTTGACAAAGGAATAATGAAGGACACTTTTGACTATTCACATAGACTGAGCATATTCAGAAGGGCAAGGAATATGATACCTGTGGCCCATAGGACAGCTCCAACGGACATCCAGTGGGAACAGATTCGGTGGCTCGTATGAGAAGTGTACGAGAAATGAAATACGCATGAATATTTGGCATGCAGGAATGGTTAAATAGACTGCCAGATAGGTATACTGCTTGCCCAACTCTTACCTAAGATGAAAGCAAAAGGCGCAGTCAGCCAAGCATTGTCAGTTTGTCAGGTTTTGAAAGGACAAACCATACATAAAAAATGTTTTGAAAATGACAAAGAAATGAAACGAAACAAATGCAGAACCCACACCCATCCCCTTCTGTCCCTATGAAAGGAAGGAAATTAAGAAGAGGAAATTAGGAAGAGGAAAGTAAAAGGAAGGAAGCATATTAACAAACAAACAGAGTCAAAATGGAATACTTATTGATTAGTTCGATGTCAAGCATAATTTTGGACAAGTTAGATAGAAAATCCGTGTATCCAGATGATTCCAGGGTGATCTTCAAGTCGATCCAAGACAAGGCATTCCGGTTCCAAGTAAGAATCCCCTTGTGTTACTTTTGAGCATAAAACTCAAGGTGAAGTACAAGGTAGTTAGTGAGCCGATGGCATTAAAACATGTGTCCATACAGTCTTTCAATCTTTAAAACCACCAGATTTCAGTGAAATTCCCAATCCGACTGGTTCTACCTCCTTAACTTCGTCAATTTACCTTACTAGGCTAGAAGGTTCCCTTTCAAGCATCCCAGGTATGACAAGATGAGTTTGCAAAAGAAAATTGTTCGATATGGAGCAAGCTAATGTCAGAGATTAATGCATAACATATTAACCAACAACTTCTTCCGTGTTCGAGAATTGTTGCAAGAGGATGTCATATACTCATATCAGCAACTTATATGTTCTATGTGCCCAGTTTCCCAGCAAGTCTACTACATTCATTTCCTTAAGTCCAATTGTCGATTGCAGTAGTTTGCAGTATGGTACATATGTTGTGAATACCTAGCTCAGAATTTACTGAGAACCCTACCAGCACAGTGATCATTTGCCCCTAGGTCAAACACACAAAAGATTCCCACAAACTTAAGTTATTTCTTCCATCATCGAAACAAAAAACCCTCATGATGAGGAAAATTAAACATGAAGAGCATATTGATCGGGAAGATTATGTAGAAGCTCCATATTTCAGCAAGACATGCAGATGAAAACAAAATAACATGCTAGGAAGATCGAGTATATAATGTATTCTAATTGCACTAAATGAAAATCCTGTAGGACCAACCCACCATTTACATATGGCAATTATGCTGCAAAATGCTAAACACAGTTAACTTGAATCACATATTTCAATACTTGAATGATGATAGAATAATGTGTTCATTGTAAGATCAATTGCTTATTCTTAGTAGGGTAATATAAGTACATTAACAACACCACACACCTGCTCAAGATTTCTTGTTATAGCATCTCCAAGTAAGGACAAATTTTCTGGTTGATGTAGTTTATCAAACATATCTAGGTATTTCATACGAACAATTGCCATCGAATTGACCTTAATCTGAGACAAAACGATAATGACCTGCATTCACAAATACAAGAAATTTCAAAAAAGTAAGTTAGGATGACCTACAGATCAAGTAAGAGAAGCAGCACTGAAAACAAAATACCATATGGCTGCCATGTACACAATTAGTGCCAAATAAAGATTCAACTCCCAAGACTTTTGGGTCTAAGAAAAATCAAATTACGACGAATTTCATCAAAAGAAAGAGAAGTGCTAGAATAGCTGAATGTAAACAATGCAAAAAAGAAAAAATTAAAGAGAATCACAGACAGACCTTTTCTATAGAAGCTCCATTTAGCTCTAGTTTGGACCCATATGAATAATGAAGACAATAGAGCAATACAATAGAATAGACATGAAGCTCCAGTTTGCTTTCCGGTGGGAGTTGTAAATAGTTATGAGAAAGATCCTGTTCAAAAAGTCAGATGCTATCACATGGTGATTCCGTTAACCAGCAAATTTACAGAAATCGATGTAAAAAGCACAAGACTAGCAAATAGAAAAGTTATGCCACCTTAATGCTGTAGCAGGGTTCGTTTGATTCCAGCAACTTCACTAAGATTCTACCAGCCAAAACAACTTCAGACGGCAACACAACAGGCCAATTCACACCATGACATTCATGTCTATGTTCGAAAAAGCACTCAACTCCAGACTTAGATTCACTTTCTAAAGTTACTTCTGAAAAACACCTTTGAAGTTCACTTAAGAGAATATCATCAGCCCCGTTATTTGTCAAACAATTCCTTGACATCTGTCCCCCAGCCTGTAGTCGGCAATGCTCAGAGCAGTACGATGGCATTGAACATGATGTACACGGAACAGTATCTGCTGGTAGTTCATTGAAACAAAAATGACAATGGGTTTCTCGGCAATTCTTCGATATGATCTGTCAAATGCTATAGCATATTAGAGAGTAATATATTATTAGAACTTGACAAATCTTCAGTATCATCTAAGAAATGCTTTAGCATATAAGAAAGTTCGATCTTATTAAAAGCAACAATAACAATCTATTAAAACATCTCAGACACAAAAGTCTTTCTAAGCTCTACCTCCTCTTAGTGCAGTTCAAACACCCAGACACCCCCTGTAATTTTTAAGAAAAATGAAAGAACTTGACAGGAAAAAGCAAATGATAAGTTTGGCGTTCTTTTATCCAAAAGAGTAAATGTATGGTATAAAAATGGATTGTTGCCTTTTTAACTTACCATTCCTTTGATATCATTTTTCTTTTTCTCTTTTCTTTTACTTCTTCAGAAACTTTTGGTAGAGTGTAAAGCCAGCAGCACATGCTTTATTACTCAGAAATCAGTAGTTAACATATACAGAAGCAGACTAAGTCAAATGAGGAGTTCAAAAAAGAAAAGGACAAAACAATTACGAACATCTAGATCTTGCATAGCCACATTTCTTGAAGTTAAAATACTTGTTTCAGCCTAGACAAATTGGAAGTGAAAAGAATCTTAAAACAAAGAGACTTTACCGCAGCATAAGGCTCTTCTTTATGAATTAAAGAGGCTGGAGGTATGTCAGACAGTGAAGCCATGCCCCTCCCTTTAGTTGGTGTAGATACACACTGTAGCTTTGCTTCTCTTACTTCATCTTCTGTGAAATAAAGTAAGCTCTAAAAAAGCAGGACGAGGCAAATTTGCTCAATCATCAAAGCTAGAGAAAGAAATATGCGAATATGAAGTTGCAAAATTACCAAAACAAGATGCCAGAAGAAAATTAAAAGTTACCAGTACAATGATTATAAAACTAAATACCAAAAGGAAGTACTTAAGTCTATGCACTCTCCGGTGCCTTGACTACTACATACACTATATGCATGCCTTGGTCTACTAATCACATTCTTAGCTCCAACTCTTCTTTTTTTTTTCTCCCTTAACTAGATAATCCCACAAATTGCATCCAGAGTAGAAAAGTGAGAGAGATAGTAAACAAAGACAAGAAAACATAAATGGTATTCAAAACCTACCATTTAATAGAGGTTTTTTTCGACCAAATTTACCAACGGAATTTCCAGTGTTATTTTGGTTCGCAATTAACTTCAAATCACTATCTATTTGTCTCTTTGCACTAGAACTTCCTTCCATGTTCATGGCTATCTTGAGGTCACATATTGCATCTTCATTATATAACAAAGAAGTGTTGACTTTCCCTCTTCTGTACCATGCCTGTCACAAAATAGCAAATAGCAATAAATTTATGAACATTGAAATTAAGCACCTATCGTAACCAAAGTCTAGATATGAGATTTAGGCAGGTGGGGCCGTGTATAGGATCAAGGATAAAACCACACTTCAAAGAAGAATGTAATCATTCTTTTGCTTTTCGACAACATAGGCTAACTAATACGCTACAGCGTCCGAAATAAGAATATTAAAGAACATTTAAATCTATTTTCTTCTCCTGAACATAGAGTGAAAACTTGTCTTTTTGAATTGAAAATTCAACCATAGGATATAGGAGTAGGACAGCAGTGTCAAGTTGAAGACGGTACTCATACAACAGGAAAATTTCATCACCAGAAGTTTAGGAAAGAGATTAGAGTAAATCAAGACCATACTAACCCAAAAATATACTTGTATGAACCATAATATCGATAAGCTTCTATATCCACAATATACAGGAATGGACATCAAGTTTTCCTTACAGTCTCGTTTATTGACAGATTGAATTCTGAACACAGGCGGTTTGTTTTGCACTACCCGAACTTGCAGACACAATGTAAAAAGACTATGCAAATCACTACCCACTACAACCACCACCACAACCAACAACTACCAGCGAGATCACGGTGTACACTAGTGTGTATGTTACATTGCAATCCCTTCAGTTTTACAAGTCAAACTGTCAGCCATACATTGCAATCCCTTCAGTTTTAGTCTGAAATCTCTACGTTTAAGGCGAACAAGTACTAGGTTGAACAATTCATCTCTTTTAAAATACACAACTCACATCGTACTAACCTACTTCAAAAGCACACAACATTTACTGTGACCTCACCAAATAACAGAACATATAGCAATTTCTATCTTTACCTCTATTAGTTAAAGTGTCGTGTAAACTAGGTAACCAGACCAAATTTTGAAGAAGTTTTTCTTTGTTAAAAACAATATACAAAAAATCAAGACATTTGTTAGAAATGGTCAATTCATCGAACCCATAGTTTAATTAGTCAGGTATTGGCAACAGTGTAATCATTCAAAGTAAAATTACGCATCAAGGTTACCTCATTCATGTAGAAAACAATTAACGATTGAAGTAAGATAGATATCTAGAGACAGAGAGAGAAAAGAAAAGAGGTAGTGATTTCCACCTTTGCATATCTCGGGCTAATTGAGAGGGCACGGTTACAGTCTCGTAGGGACTCCTCCAAAAGATTCAGTTTCTGGACATAAGATGAAAATTTAAGAACAAGATCAATTCCTTGATTGAAAGCTTGCTAATATTAATAGAGTGCAATTCACAAGGAAGGGTAAAGGAAAGTAAAGCAATTTCTAAATCCATGTTGCATTAACCTTTCTCTATCTGGCTATTGAGACATCCAATTTAATAACTGCAGAAAGTGGCTACGAATCAAATAGACCTCCCTTGCCTCCCATAAAAAGAAAAGCAGATGGACTTGTTAACTGCAAAATAGATAAGGGCCAACTTAGTATTGTGCTGCACACCTCTCCCAACACATAAAACAGGTTTCCTTTATCTCCATATTTGAAGCATCTTATGCATTTGGACAAGGTAGCTTATACTGAAGAGCACAAATCACTGTCATGTTCCATTGTTCAACATACTAGAGTACTGGTATGTAGATTAATTGTCATGTAGCCAAGAAAAACAGAAAGTGATTAAGAATTTAAGAATCTAATAGAAAACTAGCAAGTAGAAGAACGGTCACATGACACCTACTGATCTCAGTCAAGAGATATATAGGATTTCGGGGGTTCACTTAGCACTACAGGAAAATCATGAAAGACATTGCATAAGTAAGCCACTGAGTTGTAGTTTTGTAGAAGACAAGTGGAGATCACTAAGGTCCTTAAGCAAAAGCATATTTTATACGGCTTGCAGCAGTCATGCCAACAGCTCCAGAAGTTACGACTATGAAGATTTTCACTACCTTCACTGTGGAAACCGCTGCTTATGATAGAACATTGCAGCCGCTCCAACGCATGCAGCAAGGATGACCTTTAGCCAATATAATTAAGCTTTATGCTCTCAGCATCTACATTTATCCGCTTATTAAATAAGATAGCCTCGGTATATTTTTAATTATGGAAAATGGAGGCACTTTTTAGCACTTCTGTGTCATTTATGATGCTCTCAAGCACTTCTGAGGAGCATAGAAGGGCACAAGAAGCACGAGGGTTTGTCTCATTCATTCACTACCAAAAGCCATCAAAAAGCAGGCAGCCAATGGCATATTAAGTAGGGGGAATGAAATTGATAGTAGCTTCTATATCAAGACTGATCAAATCAGTCTAGGTTCAGGAAGTCATTGCTAACCACGAGCAAGATTCTGTTGCTAAGGAGATGATTGTCATAAAGGGACCTTAAACACAGGAAAGGTTTTTATTGGAAAAAATATCCAAACCGTAGCTAAACCTAAAAGAAAGCTACAAATTATTTTTCTTTAGGTATCAGGGCACTTTCCATCCAATTTGACTTGTTTTCCCCCAATTTCAACAACACTTATGTTACCGAGCAATCCAGATGAAACAAACCCAAATCTTTAAGGCATGCTTTGGAGTAAGTTTCAACTACCATGCCTTTTTCAACTAAAGGTCAATTCTTTTCACCTTATGTTATTCTCAGAAAAGTTCAGCATGGTCAGAAGTGTTTAGAAAGTTTGAAAAGTTTATGAAAATTAGGTAATAAACAAAATAAGTTAGAAAGTTCTTAAAAGATCAGGATTCACTGAGTCCTCATAGCAGTACTCAGTGCCTCAATGAAAAACACATAAATTAGGTAATAACTAGTCTCTATGAAAGCGAAAGTGCAAAACTAACCTATCTCTTTAACAATGTATACAGCCAGTCCTACTTCACATGGACACAAGCTCAAGACTACCATATACCTCCACTTTCCTCCAGTGAAATACATTTAACATAATTTACCAGGAAATATTAAAGCTTGAAGTATTATGTCACAAATATTAGCTAGTAGTCAGTTCCCATGAATGATACTTGCCTAACAATGAGACATAAACAAATGATACTGAAGCAAACTTACATGCAAGGAAGAGGCTCGATTGACATACAAGGTCGCGACCAACTTGTTTTCTTTGTCAACTGCATCAACCGGAGACGCACGAAGTGCCTAGAAACTAAAAAAGTTAGTATATTAACAACTGCCAAGGAAGACTACAGGACACAAAAGGGTACTTATGTAGCCAAGTTATTCAGTCTAGTAACTAGTCCCAAAAGTGGACTCCTTTCGTTTCTTGCCTTCTTTCAGGTCTACTACAATTACAATTTCTATACATCAAATGTCTTGTGATACACTGATACCTCAACCCATAAAAAGATGTCAACTTTTACCATAACTACTCAACAACAACAGAGCCTTTATCTTTACTTTAATTTGGGGTCGGCTAACTATTCCAAAAACAAAAATAGATTAACTCTCAAATTCTATATCTCTATCTCTAGACATCTAACTTTAAACTGTGTCATATTCCACCATTAGAACCCAGCCATAGTTCTCTAAACTCATCAATCAAAGTTGGCACCAATATTCAACACACAATATGATCCACACTTTAAAATGAAAAAGTATTTTTCATTTTTCAATAAACTTTTATGCACCTAAGAGTTCCTGACTCAACTTCCTTCAACATTCAAAGAGCAAATATACATAAACAACACATCACAAACACAAAACTAAACAAAAACACCAACTTTTGCTACAAAAAATACCCACAAAACAAAGAAGAAAACCCAAAATCTCAAATTCACACAAAAAAATCACATTTCTAAGAAAAACCCAAGTAAAGTAACAACCTGGGAATAGAAATGCAAAGCCTGGGAGTAATCCTGAGCAGAAAAGCAAGCATTTCCCTTGCTCTTCAACTCCAAAGCACTTTCTTTGTTCTTGGCACAGAATCCCAGCTGGGTATTAGTCAAGTCCTCAATCATCTGCAATAATCACACACATATTAAAACAATACTACTAATATAAACAAGAACATGGTAAAAGAGAATAATGAAAGGTTGTGCTTACAGAGTGAAAGAGGGGAGATTGAGAAAAGAAATCATGGAGGGAAGAACATGTTGAAGGAAGGTCATTTGGAGTGCTTTGCTCTATCATCTTCTTGAGCTCCCATGGAAGTATGGACTTAAGTTTCTCCATTTTCTTTGCACTGTGAATGCAGAGTGCCTATGTCACAGTTTGCACTATATACTCTCTTACTCTGTACTTTTTTGTGCGCCAACAGATGGTATCGAATTCCGGGTCACTCTCTCACAATGTATTTTATTAATGGGGTCTACCAAGCTCCATGTGAAAGGATGACGTCCAAGTTCAGTACCACTCAGTCGTGTCCTATAATTATCTTTAAATGTATATATTTTTTTTTTAGTAGAGTTTTTATGGAGGGGCAATTGCGCAAAGGTCGATGTAGACGGGATTTGAGTCTTGTTCGTAGGCATAATTTTGAACGACTTTACTATAAAAATTTAGAGCATTGGTCGTGTTGAGATGAGTAGATGATATTCGCTCTTAAACAAGTTAGAGTTCAAATGAATTATATTTACTCTTTTATTTTGTTTATGTTATTAGTTTATCATTATATTTTACTATGAATTATGAGCAAATTAGAATATGGACTCGATAACACACTTGATCATGGCCCCGTAATTACTAATTAGGCATACGATGAAAGTTGGAAGGGGTGTGTTAGAAGCATAGAGCTATGCTTGTGTTAAACGTGCTCTCAAGTTGCATGCAATGTGTAGAGTGTTTTTTTGAGAATAGGTACGAAGAATTACATTTAAATTAGGAGTGTCTTCTCTCGAGACAAACCTCTAATTTAATTAGGAGTGTAGAGTGTGTAGACCGAGTGCATTGTACACCTAGATTCATAGTTTATGGCCGATGTGGATTGTCGGTTTGAGTGTTGATTTACAATCATTCAAGTATATGTTCCAAGCATGTAATAGAAATGAGATCAATCTAATTAGTGATATTTCTCCGATGCCTTCAAAGATAAATCACATTGCATTTTATATGATAAAAGTGCTTGTTATTTTAAAGTTTACATAAGCGATTATTCATTCAGCTTGTTATTTCTCCCAAGACTAGCTGTTTAGCTAATAGTAATGGTTTCCTTGTTTTTCTTTCCTTTGCAAACGCTCCTTTCTACCGTAGTAGAAAACGAAAATCTATTATTTTAAAACTTTCAGCTTCTAGTAGTTAACATGGTAACTAACTACTCACAAATTATTATGAGTCGTTTAACTTATGTAGCTGATAATTTAGGCTTCTGCTTCAGTTATAGTCATAAGTTTCTACTCAAAAATGAGCAAAACATGAAAGTCATGTCAATATATCCTACTATCGTGATTCCCAAAAGGCTCAAATAATCTCTTTTCATAGGCATATTACAATTAGTTGTTAATTTGTTTAGAGCTATTAATCAACCGATGGAGAATTCTCAAGCTAATGTTCTTTCAAGTACTATGAAATTGTAGCTTAAACTTGCTCAAAAGTAGCGTGCAAGATATGGTCAAATTCAATAATGTTTAATATAGACAGTAGCCAAAAACGTACTCAAGTTTGTATTGAGTAAGCAAAGTATTCTCAAATCCATTCCATAGTCATTACACTTTGTTAAAAAACCAATGATTGACGAATTGTCACTCAGTGCCATGAATCCATGATCGTGGTGAAACTGAGCAACCTACATATTTGACACAAGACCTGTAATCTGCTGTACAAGGATTAGTAAACTGCAGCGAATAAGTAGAAGCGTTCTGCTGTTCTGCACTTTCGCGCTCCTATGAGCCTCACTGCCCCATACGATATATCTATGGATGTTCAGTCCAAAAAGTTGGCACAGACCACAATAGTGAAGTCCAAATCCTTCTCGTTCGAACAGAGCCTTTCATTCCGAGTTCAATGCCAACTCCAGCAGGCTACTTGTCAATTACTAATAGTTTCCCAGGAGGCCAAACAAACAGGTCTTACGTGTGGGGCTTGAACGTAAGTGCTCGTCCGGGCAGGTTTTGCAGGGCTTTGAACAAAAGTTTGAACATTGCTACTCTTCAACCTGCATTGGTATTATAGGAACCATTATAAGCACCTTTTAATACATGCACAAAATAGAAAAAATAATCAACTGACAGAAAGCAAAGTAGTACTAATGTACTTCTGAGATGGTTAACGAAATTCGCGAAGTAAAGCAGTAAAAAAGAAGAACTTGGTCACTAGCCTTGCACCAGTTTAAGCTGTTTTACAGCATTTCTGCCAGTGGAAGCTGCAAGCTGTGCTCTTTGAGATATACTATTAAAGTCTCCTTGTGCAATTGCTTCTTTATCAAAAACTGCATCTGACAGCACTACTGATGTGGCTCCTCGAGCTATGTATTTGTCTACTAGACCTTTGAAATAGGCATTAATATCATTCAATAAGGGTTAAGGAGTAAAGCAATTGTAAAGCTACTTATCAGTATCAAGTTTCAGATACATAATATTCAAAAACAAACTGTCGGAAACCTGCATGATGCATTTAATAGGGACCAGTCACATGTTTTGCTCAGAGTAAGGCGTAAAACAATTGTGAATCACTTGTCATTATTATGTTTCAGCTTAATTTATTAGTTTCATTGACAATCAGTCGGGAAACCTACATGATGCATACAAGAGGGACCAGTCACTACATTGCAGGTTATGGTTTTTTAGATTGTAAAATGACTTGACAACCCTACATCATGTTGAAGTCAAAAAAGTGCAGTTAAAGGTTTTAGTTCAGTAAATTCACTTCTAGATGATCCAAGGATTAACTTGCAAAGCCCGCATGATTTCTGATGTATATTCCTTGCATCACCTAAATCATATTACTACTAGTGAAAGAAAAGTGAAACTTTTGCAACCACATGGCACAAAGATCCTTCCCTCTTTGATCGTTTGAGCCACCTGAACTTTCTATTGGAATCAAGCAAAGGACCAGGTACAGCTACAAAATACAACCAAAGCTGAAGATTCGACCAATTTCAGTTTTCCAGGCCCACATAAGTCCTGGAACCTGTTAGCATCATGCAGTAAAGCACAAACAAATCCCCTCTCACAAGAGAAGATACAAACAATGCAAAGTTCAAGCACTAGCACTAACAAATAGAAGTTTGATTTTGTATAGCTACCTATATTGATTCCTTGTGAAGCAACCATTGGAATGTGGCGAAAGGGTTTCTTAATAGCTGATATGTACTCTACACCTCCCAGTGCAGAGACAGGATATACCTGATGACAGCAACAGAATGGTATCAAAGTTGTCGATTGTACTATCTATACTGCTCTAATATACAATTGAATACAAGACAACCTTGCACAAGCGATATATTAGGTAAACAATAAAAGCGAATGGCAGGCACGCAGCCGAACAAGAAAGATAGGGCACGTCACCTTGACAATTTTTGCACCAGCAGTATAAGCAGTCAATATCTGCGTAATAAAGGGTGGAATTTTCAGAATTCAAGAAAACTTCCTACTGCATATGCACAATTCAGGACAGGGTACAAACATACTTCTGTTGGAGTCATCACACCAGGTATGTATAAAACGTCACCATCTTGGACATCAGCAAGTACATCCTGAAGATCAGGACACCACCAATTCAGTGAAAGAAATAAACTTTAAAAATCTGATTTGAGCTTATATGGTATTTGACTATGATGTCCTATGAGCCTTTGCTGGACCCAAACAGTAAATTACAAAAATAAAATTGAACCAAAAGAAGTCAAGTAAGCCTCAAATATGCTCACCCAGTGACCATCACTGGTGAAAGCAAATGATGGTATATCAAAGAAACAGAATTTATACCTCCATGATGCCACTAGGCTCAAAAGAAAATGTAATAATGAAGGCTACTGAGAACTGAGGCTTTCCTGAGCATACCTTGATCATGGCAGGACTCATGAGGAACTTGGCACCAACCTTTATTGCCTCTTTAGCACTCTCAGCATCCAAAACAGTTCCCACCTGAAACACATGCTAATTCAATTACTCCACAATAATTTGTCAGTACATGTGTCAATGGACATTAGCACAATTCCTGACGAAGTGGCACTGCGAGTAGAAATATGACATGTGCATAAATAAACGTTGCTCATCTGCATTAGTCTGCCATGCGTACAAGCACATTAAATTGAGTTCTTAAGATTTCAGAATTCCATCAGATCAATGAAGAGCACCACCTTACAGGTACGATGATTTCAAAGCCTATGTGAA
This sequence comes from Corrigiola litoralis, assembly GCA_901111285.1. Taxonomy (NCBI): domain Eukaryota; kingdom Viridiplantae; phylum Streptophyta; class Magnoliopsida; order Caryophyllales; family Caryophyllaceae; genus Corrigiola; species Corrigiola litoralis. The sequence goes on along the minus strand of CAAKMY010044337.1, from coordinate 1,229 downwards.
GATAGCTTGAAGAAAGGAGAAGGGGAAAAAAAAAGAAAGAGATTGAAATTTAGTGGTTTAGTGCTGAAAGAAAGAAATGAGAGAAAATAGAATCAAGGAAAGATAGTTACTCCTAATGTGATCGTTGGATTCTCCTCCACTAGCTGGTGTAAAACCTACATATTTAACAGAGGTACGGCCAATGAGTTTGGGGCCAATGAGCTGCGAAAATTAAACAAGCTGAAAGTGCACCAACAGAACAACCTCAAACACACCTGGAGTGGACATGACAACCTCCAACTACACATTCAGAAACAAAGGCAATGTGTCAGAGATCTAAAAGCCACGGTGGAAAATCATCAAACATGTTCAAGAACAGAGAGAAGAAAACTGGAAGCACCGTCAAGATTTCAGGTTAAAATTACCTACATGTAAGCATTATCAGAGAGATAGAGAAAGTAGTCAGAAATATCTGGTTATAGGGATAACACTTCTTAGAGATTATTATGCTCACAGGAACATATCTGTTTTTAGCATTATGGTTCTGTGAAGTACCAACATCATGAATCTACTCACACAAACAACAAGGCATTTGATAATTCAAATAAGAGCACATGTGACAAACAAGGGGAAAGCATATGCTTGGTGATTAGTCAGTACATTCTTCTTGGTCTTGGGACACGTTAGTTACAAGAGAACTTGAACATATCTTACCTAAGTAACCAAAGATTTCACAAGACAAGCTATGGTATACTAGAAATGGTTTCCTCTTCTAGTTCAATGGTAATATGTTACATAATATGGAGTCGGGAAAACAAAATAAGGAAAGAAAATGAAACTAGCTCTATCTACAAGGGCAGAGACTCACAACTTTGATGCCACCACGTAACGCAGCACGTGCAGCTCCAAGTGCTAGCTCGGCACTATGATTAAAAAAAATTCAACCTTCATTTCTGGATTATATTTTTACTAGAAATATCAAGCATTGGAAAAGAATTCTGCATACTTGAAGACTGAATCAATGAACTAAGGAAAACTGAACCCATGTAGTACAATTGCAGAAACATAGGGTGGAGAACATAGCATCTATTCTCTTGATTTCTAGTAAGCCATTTCATAATCTCAGATTGCGAATTATAAAAAAAGGGGGTCTGAGGAAGAAAATAATTGCGTGTGGTAATTTCTTTAGAAGCTACAGAGGTGAAAATTTTAGCTTACATTAGGCGAGTGTTGGATTAATGCCTTGAATC
>CAAKMY010044336.1:0-20133 GCA_901111285.1 Corrigiola litoralis | reverse complement strand
TCTTTTATTTTGGAAATGATAAACATGTTACATTAGCAGAAATTTGACGGAAAAGCTAACGGCGTTAGCTGGAGGTCACCAAACGTGGATTATAGAGTGACCTCAGGGCACCAAAAAGGTAATACAAAAATGTGAGGGCACCTATTGTGAATTAGGCTTAACCTCAGGGCACCATTTATGAAATTTTCCTTTTTGTAATGATAGCCCCTTTCTATTAACACTATAATAAAGTGACCACATTATATTAGAAAGTAGCAGGTTTAAGCCAGTCTCAGTTAAACTTAAATGTATAAGATATTATTATAGTACAATTGTTCATAAAGTTTACAAAATGAAATTCTTCATGTATATCTACTATCTAGGACAATTGTTCTTCCTTTTCTAACAACTTTTTACAATATAAAACAACTTGATCCTCACTCTCAATAAAAAAAAAACAAGCGAAAGCAAAAAAAATTAGCTCAAGTTATTAGAGCTTTCTTACCTCAATCATGAGGTTAAGAGTTCCATTTTTATCAACGACTTTATGTACACATTTTAGATTAAAAAAAAAAAAGTGAATGAACGGAGAGTTCTACCACTACTCCAATTTGTGCTGACATGACAATAGAAAAAACACACGATTGGCCTCAATTTGTTCTCTTCTATCATTGTTTATACATTTGCTTAATTATGTTATTTAAGCCATAAGCCCATAAGAAGATTCTCTTGAATGTAGTTTTTTTAATATTAGTGAGAAAGTAACATCTACACTACTAATCTACTTCTACTATACTAAAATGACGAATTAACTGTTGTCCCAGAAAAAATTGACGAATTAGACATGTTATCACTCAATCAGCACTGTGATAACATTTATAGATGAAACCACACAGCGGAAATGTTATCATCTTTATGTATGAACTGAATGCGGAGTTTTGGCTTCAAAAAAACATAAAAAAAAAAATAAAAAAAAATGAATGAGTATAGATGCCAGAATGTAAAGTTATACTTCATAGTTATAGCCAGGTTTTTATGAGAACGATCCACAAAATGGCCTCACAAACGGTATACACTGTAATTACAGTTAGAACAGTTTGTATTGGTACAAGATGTATGAATAAAAATTCAAAGAATCCATTAAATAGGGCATCTCTGCTGTACAACCAAACAAGCAGGAAAACTGAGGCCATATGTATTAAAGTCCGTGTTTTAGAAGAATATGTCTGTTTGCTTCGATTGTGCTTTAAGGTCTTTCAGTTTCTTCAAAATGTTGGTGAAGTAATCCTGCAAATATTTCTCCAGAGAGGTTACGTCTTTCTGCTCCACACCTAGAAGTTTATAGGTCTCTGCCATTGGGACTGAGAACACCGTGTCACTAGAGAGCACCTGAAAAGATTCGAGTAGTTAAGTATAATTGCTTCAGTAGTAAAGTCTAAAGTGTTGCTGTGACAAACAACTCGGGACAAAGGAGTTCAGATCAGGAGAATTCTTTCAGTTATTTGCATTGACCTTTATCTCTTGCACCAACTTGGGAATAACTAACAGTGCTACTTTTCCAAACATTTTTGCAAGTTAGTGGATTAACATTAGGCTATTTTGTACACTAAAAGTACTTAGAGGATCTAAAAACTAAATGAAAGGAATTATACTCCAAGTTCCCATGCATTTTACAGTACAAGCAGAACAAGGACCAAAGAACTGATAAACAATTAAAATTGCTCCATAAAATGCTCATTACCTCTGAAAAGGCCAATCTATCAGCAACATCGTTTGTCCACTGGAAAAATCTAGTAAGTTGGCGAGTGAATCTCAAGACAGAGACAGGGACTGTCGTCACGTTCGCATCTTGTCCAGCAAGCCTCTCACACAGGGTTATCACCTAGTAACAGAAAGGACTAGTAAGGTACATGGTACCGCAACCAAATAAGATACGAAGAGGAACCACATACGTACACGCGCACACACATCGTTGAGTCTAATACAACTTTTAAGATACAATGATCCAGTATTTGACAATGAATGGCTCCTTCAGTTCAGGGGATATCGACACAAAGCGATGGAGAAGATGTCTAACCTCTTGTGTTGTCCATGCACGAGGTCCGGCAAAAGTTAGAAGCTTTCCATTGAGATTCTCATTTCGCAAGGCTATGAAAGTCAGTCGAGCTATATCCTGGACAAAGGAAAAGTGCTTCAGATTTAGAAACAAAAAACTGTCCAGTACATTTCAAACTTTCAAGGGATAAACAAATCAAGGAATCAACTTAAGGATAAGTACCTGAGTGTCCATATAAGCAATCCTTGTGGGAGCATCCGTCCCCCACACAGACTTCTCTTCCAATATTGGAACAGCATACTGCCCAATAAGGCCCTGGTATTGGTAACACACAGGTTCATTAGTACTGATAGCTACAAAGATAATACAACAGCAGAACCACTATGTGAGAGCTGTGGAAAGGTCCTGATTTATGGAATCATACCATTCACTAGTTAAGACTACTCTAAAGGCTATTTTGACAGACAAACAACATTTTCAAAATGTATATATGTTGGACAATCTCTAAAAAGCAGTATCAGTAAAGAGTAAAACGAAAATGGTAAGAAAATTGAAAAATTTTGAACTTAGAAAAAAAAGGAAAAAAAAAACTTGTGTTACAGGTTTCCCTGAACTGACCTGCATGAAACCACATAAACGTATTGTAACATGGTTCAGTCCAGTATCTTTCAGAAATTTCTCCGTGCAATACTTAATTTCCATCAATGGCACCTCTGGATGCTTGTCGCAATTGTGGATAGAAAAGAACACAAACTTTTGGATACCCATTGCTTTGGCACATTGAATGAGAGCAACTTTGCCTTCCCAATCTACCTAATTTTGAGTAAGAACATAAGAAAAGGTTGATAGACATTATGAAATGCAGAGAAATAAACACTTGCAAAGTCAATAAACGTGCCAGATATATATTCATGATATAGAGGGAAGTTCATTAAGTTCAGACCCCAAGGTACAAGAGCCGGTTGCAACTTTTTCAGAAATCAGTCCCTTAGGAAATGGCAACCGGGTTGACAATGCACTTTGATCCAAGTTTTCCATATCAGAAACCACAAGCAGGGAACTAACTGCCAAATATGAATAACAGAACCAACAGTATCCGAGTACTTAAATGTAGACTAGGAAAAGTTTACAGCCCCTATTCTTTGTAAAAATTTGGAGTTGGAGCATGATAATTGATAAATACAACTATGGCACCATCATGTTAAACACGGAATCCAACTATATAGAGAGATAGTGACGGAATGCTCTCTTTTTCTGTTATCTTCAGTAAACTGGTTATAACAGACTCCTCTGAACTGAATACTAGGTGTATCATTGCCTGAATATCAAAGCACAAGCTCCTCTATAAGTCATAAGTGATAACAATTGTGCATGTCTTATGCTGTAAATTGGGTTGTCCTACGACTGTTTTTCATGCAGTAAGATGAATTTCTCGTCATATCTTTCAGTCAAGGCTATTTCTGAAACACAATGTTTGATCTTGGAAGTAGAATTGAGTGATCATGACACTTGTACAGCTTTTTAATTCATGTTCTGACATTGCAAGGAAGTTCTCACCATTTGTTATAGTCTCAGCACAGACACAATAATAATTACTTCAGGAACATGACAACCTGAGCAGCAGGAGCTTGTAAGTTATGACTCATTATAAAACTTTGCCGCTACTTAAAACCAAGTTGAAAAACCTCCAATCATCAAGGGTCAAAAGAAAAAAAGTTTATCACATGGGTAACGTTACGAACATCTGAACCCCTAGCCTGCTTGGCCGGAGTCTCTTTTAAGAGGCATTAAAAGAACATCCATAGGTATCGAGAACACTTAACGCAAAATACTCAATGAATAAATAAGACCTTCGCAAACAGTTCTTACTGTTTTTATAGGCTCCTCAGGACGTCCAGTGGCGCAGTCAATAACCGTGTGAACACCAACCAAAGTTGCTGGTATCGTCTCTGGTTTGCTTAGGTCTGCCTGTGTGAAGATAACTCTATTATCACTAATCAGAGTAAAAATAAGTATAAGCAAATTTAGGACTTCCTGGTATGCAAAAACTCTTCCCCGCCAAACCTCTTACATAAAAACAAAAAATGCAAGGAACCAATCAATTCTGATAACATAAGTTCTTTTTACTAGAAGGGAAGTTCATTTCTACTATGCCTAAAAGTGTAAAAGAAGCCTCTGTCAGTCTATCATAGTTAGTTTGACAGTTAGACTTAGTTAGAAGCTGAGCTGGAATTCTGTTGCAACCAACTTCTTCCTTTCTGTTAATTCTGTTTGTCTAAGCTCAACTGTAAACAGCAGCCTATATATATAGGCTTGTATTCTCATTTGTTGGTTAGGTTGTGACAATCACAGATTAGTGAAATGATCAACTACTCTCATTCTTCAATTTCTATGGGAGTTTACAAAAGAGATTTTTTTTTTTTTTTTTTTTGAAAGCTCCCAAAAGAGATAAAAGAACATAAGCTCACATTAACAACTGTTGCACCCCAGTCACGGAGGAAGTCCGCAGGAGCTGGTCGAGGCCTCACAAGACACCGTACATCATAACCTTCATCCAGCGCCCGCCTAACTATCTGCCTTCCAAGAGTCCCAGTCGCACCAACAACTAAGATACTTGTTGGTCTAACTGGGGTGCCAGGAGCGTAATTAGTTGATGCAGGTGTTGTAGCGGTACATGTTACTAGAGGCGGCACATAAGATCTTCCTGTGAAAGAAATAAAAACTTGTTACAGCTACCGTATCATTGCTGTATGCATTTGTATCCGTAAGAAGCAATCACGCCAAACACTACATCCTGCACTAGCATTCTGTTTTGGAGGTAGGATGATGTATGCTACATTTAGCTGCTTGTTTTAGGACTAATCTAAACTGTCAATCGGTTATAATTAGACTCTTCCTTTCACCTTAAGTACCCACGAGTACGACATATATATGGACACTAAACGCATAATTTCAAGACAAAAATATGTCAAGTTTCCAAACAATAGCCGAGTCTAACACATGGACAGTGGACACGTATTAGCGTCCTACAGTTATAGCCAATTAGTCTGAGAAACATTCTGTATAGCAAATGGACATTACTATGTTGCCTACAATCACACCGTAGCCATATACTTATAACCATAGATTTTGTAACACATAAAAAATAAATGGTTTAGATTGAACAGTTCTAGTGTGTAATCATTTCCCTATTGTAAAAACACCCTAGCAAACGGATAACAGATTTGAAGTTTAGTACTTCCAATCCAATCAATACTTTGCGACTACTTCTAATACGTAGAAACATAACAAGCTATTAATGGCATGTCAAGAATCTCGGTTTGACACAGTGTTACGTATACATGATTTAATATTCTTATATGCAACTTTGTACGCTCCTTTCAAGGCAAACAAAACATGCCAAAAAATCATCCAATTAATACTAGAGTAGTCCTAAAACAACAAGAATACAACCAAAATGTAAGAAAAAAAAATATAGCACGAGATTGTCTTTCAAAGTATAAAACTCACGTATATAAAAAAATATTAATAATTTACATTGCAATATAAAAGAACAAGAGACCGAGGAGCAAGGTTGGCCCAACTATTGCGAGTTCAACTTGCTTGCCGGGGGTTCTTCCAGGTTCGAATCCTTATATCCCCTTCCGACACAGTATTAACTGCTTCGTAACAAAAAAAAAAAAAAAGAAAGAAAAAGGAAAGGGAATGATTACCAGAAGTGGAGGAGAGACAAGGAGTGGGAGAAAGGAGGAGGTTTTGAAGGCCAAGATTGCGCTTCCACGATAAAATGGTGCGGCTGAGGTGCAGGCGATTATGGTGGTGAAGGAGGTCAGGTGACGTGGGTAGCTGAACTGGCAGTCTGCCCGCCATGACCATTGTCTGTTATTTGGAAAATAGTGAGTGAATAACGGTAAGGAGGAAAGAGAGACGAAGTACGTGAAGTGTAGTCAAGTATGAAACTCTGATCATAGTCTTGCCACGTCCCTCTCTCATTTCTCTGTGGATATATTACTACGCTATCCACTTTTACGCGCCCTCTCTCTCTCACTCTCACTTGGCATTTGGCAACTCGATCTCCTTCTCTTTCATTTGGTTTGGCTAGCGTCCACTTGTCGTGCGCTCTCGGTAAACTCCCTAATATGCGCAATAGCTTACAAACCATGCATATCAGATTAGCTGTTACTAGTGTGACATGCTCTGACTCGAGAGGCATATGTCATAAACAAATATTCCTCCCACATTTGCAGTTAGTAGGGTTTGACCACGAGACCAAGAGATATCTTACCTCGCACTTTAACGAATTGAGCCAACTCATAAGGCTTTCAATTGAAATTTGGGAAATTAAAGTCGATCAGATAGTAAAAGTGTTGACAAAAATTTAATTGAATGAAAAAAACTGGATAGTATTTTGATTTTAGTGGTGAATTAACTTGTCGATTTCGATCATTTTTGAACGTTAAAGGATTGATGAGTTTTTGCTCTAAGGATTGATAAACACGTAGAGTTGGATGATAGAGGCATTAAAGTTTTAAGAGCGCAAGCGAAGGGGATTGCAATTTGCAAATACTTAAGAAAGTATTACTTTTTTAAGGACAATAGTAGAAACAACTATCTATCAAATACGTAGTAACACTTTTACAAATTCATTCAAGTAATTAAATTCATAATCTTTGTGAGATAGGTAGAAGATTATGAACACTAAGCAGAAAAACATTGGGTATTTGGATGTGCCTTCACTTGCTTGCTAAATCTGCGGTAGGCCGAAGTCTCAATCCAATTTGAAAAAGTCCCTATTCCGGAAGGGGTGTGGTGTGGTCATGTTGAGCATTTCGAAAAGCCCATAAGTTAGTCTACTTGGGCTAAATGACTTTTGACACTGTTGACACTTGCACCAGATCAGCTATGACTATGGACTCGAGTACTCGACATGTTCTTTGCTCCCGTAAGTTTGGCAAGGACTATGAATTAGTCACTGGTCAAGTGGTCAGTTTATCGATCCAAACACTGACGAAGGAGAAACTGATTTCTGGAATCAGCAATAATGAACGGGGACACTAGCTGAACTTTTGGGCTATGAGTTCAGAGGTCACTTGGTCAGGAAAAAGTCATTGCAGACCACATTCTCACCTTCTTTTGGACTGTTACTGTGTCATGTCTTTTTTGCTGAAAATTTGTTAATAATTACACAAGACTTGTTTTATACTGCACTGAGTCTACTTTTCTGACTAGGTGAGATGTTTGCATGTATTCATACGTTTCTGAAACGAAAGAAAAGATCACATCAAAGAAGAAAAATATGATGAACAAAATCTTGTGTCATCTGCCTCAAATAATAACCAAACTACCTTTGTAGAACTGAAGTTTACGAGAAAATTCTAGGAACAAAAGCAAAAAAGAAAAAAAAATGTAAAAGAACTTCTAACTTTCTAACAGTATATGTTCTGTAAGCCTGTAATGTACAGAAGCTACATTGACAGCTAAGTAGCTCATCTTAAGATTAAGACATTCTCATCATTTACAGAAATTGTGAACTCAAAACTGGATTTTTCTTCTATGTGGCCAGAAAAGGCCAGTATGTACAAAGCTGTATTGTTGCCACTGTCGCCTGCTGCTCAAATCAAGAATCCGTCGATGGATGATACTTTACAGCTTACAAGCACAGGGCTAACCCGAAAGTAATCAAAGAATAGTATGATGTAGTATCAGGCGAAGAACTGACCAGAAGCTGCTGAGATCGAAGTAGTGGCTTCAAGCCATCAATCCGAAAGCAACTCATCTATCTCTGGATGATCAGAAGTCACAATGACACCTGGGTCCTTATTGACGGCCCGAGGCAATTCTTTATCAGAAAGGGCATTTTCGCTATCTATATCTTCTGCGTCAGCAAAGTCTTGATCATCTTCCAAAGTCTGATAATCGCTCGGTTCACCTGCGTCATAACTTCTGCCATAATCTTTTCCGTTTTGACAAATGCAAGGTGCCGGATTTTCATGAAACTCACCACTTCCCGGTTTCACCTCATTTGGCTCCCCCATAAACCCAACCTGATGAGTTCTAACTTCTGAGGAAAATTCTTCCCAGATCATGTCAGTACGGTTTAAGAACAAGCGGGAAAGCTTTTTAGCATTAGGACGGATAGTTGGCTTGTGTCCGTAGTATCTCCTGCGAAAAGAGTAATCACGGTTAGCTACACATGTTGATCAAGTTATTCCTCCAGGAAATACATCAGTAGGCTTTAATTAGCAAAGCATATTAAGGTAGCATACCTTCTTCCAGCTAGAATTCTGGCCATGTTACCATTATTATTGGTGACAAAAACATCACTTTCATCACAAACGATAAAATCCAAGGCAGCCATTCGAGCAGAATATGATGCAAATGGAATCAGCTCCTCCTGACTAGCTATGGTGTCTTTAGAGTGAAAATTTGGGAAGAGGGCCTTAAGAGGTCCCAGTGTCTCTTCTCCACCATAGACTTCTCCAGATGCAACGTAGATGTGGACATCTCTGCCATAACCTAGTGCTCTGAGCATTAGACCAACTTCCTCTGGAGTGAGTGGGCATCTTCCCTGCCTCCTTTGCTTGTCAGGGTTCATTCTCTGTCCACAATTTCAATTTAACTTATAAAGAATGTTCTTGTTCTTTTATATTTAAACAGTATCGAGTAATCATCAAAACTCACATGTAGAGTTTTCCACCGTTTCCTTATACCACCAAGTTCTTTTCTTTCTTTCTCTCCTCCTCCATAGTCACATCCAGAGAATGCAAGCATATCAGATTCAAACCTGTCACATGGGATTCCTTTAAATTCTAGGATTTTCCTTCATAATGTTTTGATGAGGCTCTTGAGTTTTTCAGATAAAGAGCTACTTAAATTTCAGTCAGGGCCAAGCAAACATTGTTCCACCAGTTATGCAAAAGCTAGAAATGGGGGGTGGGGAAGGAAGATCACACTGCAAGCCATGTTACATGATCATAAATCATTAACATACATATATGATACTAGCAAAAGGCGACAGCTACCACACTCTATAAATACAAAAGAAGAAAAATCCCCGAATATGGAAATATGCAGCTTTGGTTGCCAACAAGTGGCAATTAGGAGCACATCTCTATCATAGCAAAACTGAAGCTATAGTAAGTTGAAACATTTCACATGCAGGTAACTGACATAATTTCATTAACTTGTAACTGCAATAGGTGCAACAAAAAGATTAACTATTACCCTATACTCTTACCTCAAGTGTAGGGCAATAAAGTGTTTGCTTCTCTTCCTCATTCTCTCAACCAACTTTCTACCCATTTCAAGAATAGGGTCAGTGAACCTTAAAGCATGGTAGTTAACCCTACATCTTAGCTTCTGTAAATCCTTGTCCAAATTATTTGACAGCCTGTAATCGAATTTGGTCAGCTGAACTGCCTGCACCACAAACTTTAGATCAATGACAGGTTTTTCAAAGGAAGAAAACACAGGCCGTGACATTTGCATCACAAGTTTGGCTAAATTTGTTAAAATATCTAAGAAGTAGCGTGATTATTTTCGTTCGTTTCCTAGTAGATGAGAGTAGATAAAAAATTGTTGTCCTCTTGCGCATTTATATTTTTGACAAATTATATTATTTGAAATCTAAAGGAGACTTTGTCATAGAAGATCAAATATAATTTTAAGTCCAGGCGACGAAATACACTCCCAGAAGAACTGAAGAACATAACACTTACATGTTTTTTATTAAGAAGAGGTAAGATCTTATTTAGATAATACTTCGGACTGGATTTCCTTGGTACGCGAGTATGAACTGGCGTAGTAACTTTTCCTCCCACTTGGGGAAGCTCTCTCAATATTTTAATGTCATTTGACAGAAATGATATAAACCAATCGACATCAAATATGTCGCCGAAGTCACTGCATCAGGCACCAAATGACATAAATCAGAACGTAAAGCACGTTTACTTTCCTTTCTCAGACTATAGAACTGTTTTTTTATAAAAATGGTAGTTCGTTATTCACGAAATGCCAAGACAAACCTAGCATCCTTCCAGTACGACTTCTGGTCCAACATGGGCACAATAAGAGTTGCATTCAGAATATAGGCTGCAGCAACAGCATCTGTAATCTGTTCCATCATGAATATGAAATGCTCAGCAAAAAAAATTAGTGACTGAAATTACAATTTAGGGATAAAGCAGGTTTAATTAAAGCATACATCATGAAAAGAACACTATCACTTGCAAAATAATGATTCTGATGCTCTAATTCTTTCCTTAAAGTTGGGGCAAACTACTCAGTAATCCTTGTCCTGTAAGCCATAGTCTACAACCTATCATATTATAACAGGTGAACATCTTCAAGACATACAGAAACATCTGATGAATCTTTAGCTTTGTGGTTGGTGTCAGATAAAAAGTGACATTCATGGCATGTTAATCCAGGAAGTAATTAAAAAGGTAGACTGCCATTATTTCACAATAATTGTGGTGAATTGCCAATAGCACATAAATGGTATACCCTGCCCATATGGGTATAGAAATTAAAAGGTACTGAGGTTACAATTATCCGAAAACAGGATGGTCCCCCTACTCCGAAAAGTTTACTCGCGTAAACTTAGTCTCGAATGGCCTAAGTAAATCCCAGAAACAACCAAAGGCACCTAAGGAATACAAAATCATCAAAATAAGACAAACCCCAAATTATCAAGAATCAACTAAAACAGAATAAAACCAATACCAATTTCTGCCTACGAGATTGAATTCCGTAAGACATCGATATTTCACTCCGAAAGGGAAAGTAGAATAACCACTCCCCCAAGCAAAATGGAGGTCCTCAGTCATCACAGTTCACACGCATTCGTCTCACATCAACCAAATGAGGTACTAAATTTAAGACTAAGACTAGGTAACAAAATGCTAACGCATTCGCCGTGTCACATAAGCCAAATGACTAGCACCAAATAACAACATACTGTTATCTTCATTCTATTACATACATCTGATCTGAGGTCTTAATCAATCAATTAACATATATATATGAGCCGAAAACTACGACAAAAATAAAACATAAACCCAGAAAAGCACTCACCCCTGTCCTTTGTTGATTCAAACCTCCACTCGTCGAAATCAACAAGTACCTTTCAGGCTCAGTTTTGACATCCGCCGCTTTAAAATTAAAAAGAAACATAATTTGATCAAAAAAACAAATCAATATACTCTAATTAAAAAACTTAAGAAGCAAAAGTTACATTAATTTTAAAATTTTACCAAAAGGATTATTATCTGTAAGGCTGTCTGAACTTCTAACCAATATATTTTTCCTAATTTGATCATTATTCTCCATTTTTTATTTCTCAATATTTAAACTTTTTTCTACAAAAAACAAAACTTAAGAGTTATTTGATATTAACCAGCTGTAAGAAATTCAAACTCAGATTTTCACCTAATTTGATCATTTTTCTCCCTTTTTCATTTCTTAATGTTTAAATTTGTTTCTACAAAAGACAAAACTTTAAAGTTAACTAATATCAAACAGCTGTAAGAAGTTCAAGCTCAAATTTTATTCCTAGCTCATCAATTTTCTTCCTTATTCTATAATAAAAATAACATTTGCATATAATAAAAAAAAAGGAGAGAAAAAGTAATATTACTGAGGAAATGTTTAGAGGCATTGCTGCAAGCGTAGTAATTTTCCGACGAACTTGTTCTCCAAAGATCACGACTCGAACTTATACTTCTACTCTGTTATTCACATTTCACCAAACAAAAATAACATCAAAATCCAAAACATAACACATTAAAAACATTCATCCTGATCAAGAGACGCTTCAGTGATTAGAAATATCATCTCCTAAGTCATAAATACTCAATTCTTATCAGTGATTTTGTGCGCTCCTCACAAATAATAACAAAATGAATAAAAACTAATTTTGGCATTACCTTTTAATTCACATTTTACCACAAAAAGTGAAAACAACATTAATATTCAAAACTCAGATCATTTAAACCCATTATAAATTGAAGAGACTCTTCAGCGGTTAAAAGTATCATCTCCTAAGTTGTTACTAGTAACTATCGGATTACAGCTCAATTCTTATCAACGACTTTATACCCTCCTCACAAACCATAAATAAAACAAAATTCAAGAGACGCTTCAGCGGCTAAAAGTATTATTTCTAAGATGTAACCAACTCTTACGTCTCAATTCTTATTAGCAACTTTGTGCGCCCCTCACAAACAGAAAAAAAAAAAACTAATATTGGCCTTACCTTTTTACTCTCATTATGAATCTTCCCGTCAACCTGTAAAAAAAAAAAAAAACTTAGTGTATCAAATACTATTATGTACGTACGGATGAGGGAGACAAGGTACGGCGGTGGACGTGATCAGACACAGGAGGAGGAGAGAGAAACGAAAACAACAGAACGACGACGAGAAACACGACGAAAAGCGGCACGAAAAACCGGCGGTAACGGGTCAGTTTAAAATGACGGCGGCTGTTACGGCGAAGGAGGAAGAAATTACCGCCGCCACCCTTCCTCGGGGAGGACCTCATTGCCCACGTGGCATTATCCGACAGATAATGACGTGGAACAGAGATTACTTATATTACGTACTACAAATATGTGAAATATGGATATAACTGTTGTTGTTGTTGTTGTTGGTTCTTATATATACCATCTCCCTCGCGTTTTAAATGAAAACGGGGTCCCGTTATGGTTATAACCCCGTTTTGTTATAACGGGGGGTTTTTTGGGCGGTGTTTTTGGGTTTTGTCTGAGTGAGATAAAAAAAAAAGGTAAAAACTGACTTTGTTGTAAAGAAATGTGTTTGTATGGTGTGAAATTCCGTGCGAGCGGGGTGTACTGTAAAAATGAGTAATTTAGGGGGGTTTTGACTCGGAAAAAATGCCAATTTTGGTATCAAGGACTAAATTATATAGTTTGTGGGGGTTTAGTGGTTGTTGAGGATTCTCTGCTGTCTTTTTACCTTTTTTTTTTGGGTAAGGTTGCATCTTTCATGTGTGTGTTTGTAGGATGTTTATCTTTGGGTTATCTACTAATTTTTTTATTGTTAATTAGGGGGGCCTACTCACTATTGTGTAATGGAAGTATGTTTTAGTTTATTGGTTTGGATTGGATTTATTTGGTGTGAGAGATTAGAGTTTAGTTGTGTGTAATTTGAGTTTTGAGGGTTAATGTCTTGGATTTGTTTATAGATTACCTAACTAATCATTTTTGGCATTATTGAGAAAAATAGATAATTGATGGTTATTGCTTGTCAATGTCACCATATTTTTAAATTGTTTTAGCTAAAAAGACTGAAAAATAGTTGAGAAATTTTTGTGTTTCCATTTGACTTATAAAGGTAGTGCACAATTTTTATTATGTATTATTGTGTATTGATTAACGTTACTCTTCATATAGATAATACGTGTGTACTATTTGTTATATATATTTTTCCAGTATTGAAGAAAGTCGTTTTTTTACTTTATTGTAGTTTATTGGCATTAAAGATGATCCAAGAAATAATAAAATGACCTTCAAATGTGGTTAGGCACAAGCGAGGAGATTCACAGTTTGTAATTATTATCTAAATTTATTACATTTCATACTCATTTATCCTAAAAGATCTTTAAATATAGTTGGTATACATAATTAATGAAATAGCTCTCCGTATGTCGTCCTTCTATTTGTTTGAATCTTTCTCAATTGTTGTGACCCTTTTTTAGACCACAAATATTATGAAATTTTCATTAAATAAAATTGTGAGAGTTCAATGAATATCATCTCTTTTTCATAAAAAAAAATATCCAGGCATATATCAATCGAAAATACTTTTACTGGCCTATTACAAATGGTATGGTTTGAAATTTACACCCAAAACAAAAATTATTACAAATGCCGTATAAACATAATTAACTTAAACATAATTTTTTTTTGGAAATAAAACTTCAACATAATTGAGTTAGCTTATGTAAGAAAGATAGATATGTAAGGATTTGAATCCGTGACTCCAAAATATCACTCCAAAAGGTAACGGAGGCGTGCAAAGGTTTCCTCGGGCCGGACAAGTTAAGTTTCCGATCATTAAACAAACCTCCATTCCTCGTAAATCTCATCTACAAGATACTACGTATTAGTATACTACGTACTCCGTAAAGCTCATTTGTTTCACTATGAAGGGGGGCAGTCAGTCTCGCCTGAACGATGATCAATTGATGGTCAGGAACTGTAACGTACGTTTGATTTCTTGGTACTTTACGACACATCCAAAACTTTTCCAACTGATCTTATTTAATTTCCCCGCAATCCAGCAGGATCTTTGTAATTTTGAAAGTGTCCTTTGCACCCTACGTCACGTGCATGAAACGTGCCCCCTGGCCAAAACATATATTCTCATTTTTGCACAACTAGCTGCTGTATGTTCGAAACTCCACGTCATGTCCAACTCAAAGTTCTTAAAAATCCTGTTGACCGCAATCGCTAGCCGCGTCTATGGCGTAGCAGGCTAGCAGTTAGTGGATCATTCCACACATTTTGACGAGGAGGTCGAATATTTCTCCAATCCACAAATTTTGGTAGAATAATACAAGTAGCATTAGAAATTAGAGTAATTCCCTAATAGACTATTCGAAGGAGTGGGCAGAGCCGAAGAATGGAGTGAAAATAGACCATGAGCACAACCTTTTGTTGTGTGATTAGCAACTAATACCAAGCTCAACTTTATCATCACACAACCTTCCGTTGTGTGATTAACAACTGCACATCTCTTAGAGTATTATTAGAACTAAAAGCCTAAAATCTTTTCTTGGTGGTGTTGAAAAGTTCTTTTGTAACCAATTGCGGGTAGGCGACATGAGAATATTCCAATAACCTTAAAAGACTAAGGCTTGGTTGTTTTCCTTAGTTTCACCTTGCTTGGTTTTAGGCTTTTAGCACATGATGTTATGATTTAATGAAAAGATGCACAAGAGGACACTATTAGTGTACTGTGTACCTGTGGGAGTGGGTTATCTTCTTCCTTCTCCACCTGCAATCGATTTAAAAGGGCCCATAATCCCTCAAGAATGAGTAACAACATCTTCCTTATCCTTACCAAGCTCAACATTAACTCTATTTTAATTATGTCCCATTCTTTGTACCATTGCTAGATTTTACCGCATCAACTTCTGATATAAGTCATTACATAAGGATTAATATGCATAAATATGTCATAAAAGATGAGACAAAATTTGAAATAAGTGATCTTAGATTGCATTACCTTGGTAAGAATCCATAATCTGGTGGTTAGAGCTCCCTCCTTTCATACACTTGATTGGTGTCTTATATTTCATCTACTTATCTTATCATAGAGAAAATGTTTAGGTTATAATTAAATAGGATAAATCTGTAAGTAGATCAAATCTCAATCTAACGGCGAAGGAGTGGGACAAAGGGACATATAAACCCTGTACTTTGATTAGAAAAGTGATTTAGGTAGTCTGATGGTTGAGTGAAATTCGGATGTTAGTACCGTTGGGCCAGTGTAAACTATTGTGTGATTCGTACAATAGCGCAGCAAAGTAAAGGGGCATGTCAGCTGATCATATTCCAATATTTTGAAATGATAAGGTTGGGTGTTCGATTCTTCTTCGACTTTGTGCGCTTATTACAGACCAAAAGAAAAAACTTTGAAATGAATGTCAAAACTGTGGCAAAAACTATAATATATGTACAATAACAAGTCTGATGCTATGCACGGTTATACTATTGTTGTATTTTATAGGCTCTATTATTTGTTAGTTACGTTAGTATTCTACTACTCGTTGTGTGATTTCTTTGTTCCTATATGTTGTCAATGCGTATATCTATTTTGTTTGGTATTATATTGGGTACATAACTGACGTTGATCTTGTTTTTATGTTCTTCCAACTTGTTTTTGTTTTTTCTTTATCCATCTACATATACAGTTGGTAGATTATTGTTTTCAAGTACTGACTATAAGTAATTTGTGGACTCTTAGTTATGTAGTTTTTTTGTATATTAACATTTACATCCTAAATCCATCTAAAAATCTTACTCATTATAAACACTATGTCTTTTACATATAAATGTATTTGAAAAGGTGGGACATATGTGTTATTATTAAATAGAGGTGATGTGGTGGGATATATGTGGCTTTATTAAATAGAGGTGATGTGGCATTCCATATGGCAGCTTCCTAGCATTGCAACGCCTTTTAATAGTATTAGTATAGATTAGTATAGATATAGATATAGATATTGTATCCATTGAAAACAAAATCTTTGCCATCAATTCTTAGAAATTAATCATAAATATTTATTATTTGTAAGAAGTCAATTTTGTGCAATTATAAGAAGTCAATCTAATAATTGGTTCACATACATTGAATCTGCATTGAATATTATAGAATCAATATTGGCTACAAATTTTTTATGACTATGGAAGAATTACTACACATCCATCTGATAAAAAAAGTTTTAAATAATTCTTATCAATATCTTTTATTTGCGTAATTTCATAGGTTATCTTACCGTTAGGAATTCAAAATATTGCTAAATTTCTTGGTTCAGGGAAGTCCATCAGAAACCAAGCTCGTTAAAGCCGATCAAATATAAAATTTCCTTTGTTTATAATTGAGTTGACACTGTCTCAATACAATATTGCCTAGTTACAATATTAATATTGTGCAGCTTGTACTTAATTAATGAGATTGTCAGTTGTCTTATCGATTGCTATTTATCTATTTTTCTAGATAGTTGTTAGTATATTGATCGACGTGACCATAATGCAAGTCGACGAGAATCTTCCTCTTCATTGGGTCCATGAATAATAGGTGATGTATACATATAAGGGTTTTAAAGATTTAATTTGTGAAGAGACGATACCAATTTATATATGATAAACGTACACTAAATTCAAGGTTAATCGCTTTATCATAATAGATTGTTATCTTTTACAAGTTATATATATGAAGAAAATTTAGAATTGATGATAACAATCTATTGGTTATCACCGATCTCATTGTTATTCGCTCCCTTTGTCTAAATAAATTGTTATTATTAGAAAGTTATATGTGAGTGAAATTTTGAAGAAATGGTAACAATTAATTGAAACATAATCAGTGCTTGTAATATAATGGATGAGAATGCTTAGAGAATTAGAAATGAAAAGGATGGATCATCTTAGCTTGAATTAATAAGATGTATATAATGAAAAATCACTAATACGTCAAATTCATTTTAAAAATTATACAATTGACTTTCAATTATACGTCCACAAATAGTGTTCATAATACGGAGTATTTCGTAGGCCTCTACAAAAGGAGGAGTTAATCGATCAACTTTGTCGAGTTACAATTCTAGTCCCTTATTTGTTTCACTACTCCAGAATGCGATGGGATTCTCTAAAGTTGAAAAAAAACTCTAACATGTGGAGTTAATTATCTATTATAATATTAATTTAATTAACACTTTCTTCCTTATGGTGTTTTGGTCATGCTTCCCACTTTTCATGCTATCATTTATGGTGAACTCTACCAACTCCATGAGAATTAACTTTAGAGAATCCAAGCCCTTCCAAAACATAAGCATCAGAAGTTCGCTTATAATGTGTAACACGATGCACACAGCAGTCTATTTAATCGAATAGCTTTTTAAGAGAAGGAATCATGAACACAGTTACATGTAGGTCCAACGTTTAGACACAAATCAAGTTCCATGACACAAGCTATCATCGGCCATGCATGTGTGCTGTTGGCCGGAAACAAAAGCAAACACAGACAAATGACAAATGGTCTAGATCTAGCAAAAGTGAGTTGATTAAATTAGTGATGAGGAAGATTTGAGACTAGTCATAGGCAGCAAAATCATGAGCAATCTTACACATCACAACCAAGCAAAAGTTGCTTGAGAAAGGGAGAAAGTATGCCAAATAAATGCTATTGCGCTTGTACTAGGTTATTTCTGGCTCACGCCTCACGACATACGTTATGTTATTAGTTAAGTGGGTACATCACTTGTCCTGAAACCATAACTACTACGGAGTACGTAATTCCTTTTACCATGAAATGTGGCTAGTGAACAAAAACTAGCGACCAAGAAATGACACGGCATGTATGATGTGCCAGCTCATTACACATGACATGAGGCCTCCGATATTTCCCATGCAAAACCTTGAGTTGGCTCTACTCAAGTTATCTTATTGCAGCTTGCGGACCCTGAGTAATGTTTTACTCAAATATGTTAATTGTAATTTGTTCGTCAAACATGGCAGCTTATTAATCTATTGACTGCACTCTGTTTACTTGTAACTGCAAAATAAAGCCTTATAAAATTGCAAGCCCTTGTTTTTCTTTTCCAATTATGATTATACAAGCAATTTATTATAATATATAAACACTAAATGATGTGGTATTGGCAATCCGTAGCAATGGAGATCGAGGTCAAGGTGATTTTGCTGGACTTGTTATACTTGTGAGTTGTGACAGCAATTTATCAAAAAAAAAAACTTAGGATTTTCTTCACTTACATACTGATATAGCCCACTGGACTAAGGACAAAATGATGCTGTATTGGGCCAGGAATTCTAACTATTAGCTCAATTTATCCCAGGATGCCCTATGGGCTGGGCTATGGGAGGAACTTCCTTTCCATGCCGAAACGAGCTAGAATATATTTTTGCCCATCCAATTTAGTTCGGATTCCAGCCGGGTAGGATCATTAGGACAATAAAGCTTTTCTTTTGCGTTTTAACACTGTTGTATTTCCAGAGCAATTCCGTACTCGTTGAGCCCTAGTAAACGAGATAGAATATTATTCAATGAAGTAATGGTTTGAAAAACAATAAATAAAAAGTACATATCCCCCCAAACAAACACACTGTCTTCTAAAATCTTTAATTTTGATTGTCAAATGCAACAAATTATAAATATCAATGAGCTTTTGTCTATAGTAAGCCTCACTTTTTATTCATTTCTGTGTTTTTTTATTCATTTCTAAGTTTATAACATGTTTATCTACAATTTTCAAAATCACATCTTTCAATGAGATTTATCCGTACCTTATTATAGATCATTTAAATTCAATTTTTCTAGAACTAATTAGTTGCATATTTTTTAATGTTAATTCATAGCTCATTTATACAACAAATTCATTTTTATTTATAATGCAAGATCACGACATTTACTTTCAACATGAATAATAAAAAGACGGATTCCACGCTCATTAGCAGTTCTATGATGAAAGCAATTCGAGAATAAATATTTTAACTTTATAAACTCTTAGATTTATCGGAGAAACTTCCTGTTTGATTTTATTAGATTTGTTGTCCCATAACTATTTTCACACCCGTTGCAGATGACGTCGCATATTATATTATTTCATTAACAAACAATTTTCCCTAAAAAATAATAATTTTCAAAATTATGAGATACTCCAATTATTAAGACTTTCCCTCGTGTCACTAATCATTAGGACTTACTACTTTTGAAACAAAACTAGTAGTTGGCCCCGTGAAATTCACGGGTTCCTTTCATGATAACTTTTTTGTGAATTTTTGTTATTGTATTGTTTAGGTTATATTTGTTTCACATTTTACTTTTTGGTATTTTTTGCAACATAAGTTGAGTTTTGTGGTCTTTATTATACTAATATATATGTATAGTTTTGGTTTAATACTATTGTAGAAAGAATGAAATTTGAAAGAAATAATATAATTAATGTTATTAATACATATTAGTTATTATTTGAGTTAATAACAAATAATTCTATCATTGTGAATGAAATAAATAGTAATAAAACATGATTTAATGCATGCTAAGTTGGCGATGACGTGGTATGCTACTTGGCAATGATGTGACATGCTCCTGGGCTTGCAACGTCTTTAAATAGATATAGTATAGATAGATAGATAGATGCATGCTAAGTTGGCGATGACGTGGCATGCTCCTGGGCTTGCAACGCCTTTTAATATATATATATACTAGTATGGGTGCCCGGCGTTGCCCGGGTTGTGTAGTTTTAATTTTTGTTTAACTAAAAATGAGATTAACTAACAAATTATGAAAAATTTAGAAAAGGTGAAAACCCGATACGAATGACCCTAATCT
>CAAKMY010044325.1:0-13602 GCA_901111285.1 Corrigiola litoralis | reverse complement strand
TTTTCTAATAAATTTATATAAGAACAACACAATTTAACCAAACGAATATAGGAATTAAAATCATGGGAAATGGAAATTCTTGCATGTCAACCAAACATGTTTAGGCCAATTCCCATGAAATCCATGAAGGAATTAAATTCCATGGAAGTGAAAATGCTTACAGGAATTCAATTCCCACATGAACCAAACAACCACTCATTCTCCATGCATTGTGATTGATAGATAACACAAAAGTTGAGACGGACAACCACAGCGTAATGGAATTAGTCGTTGATTTTCAGTGGTGGAACCTTTGGTTGAACCAAAATAAACAAAAATGGACATCATTTAGCCGAACCATCATTCTGTGCATTATCAAGATGCTCTCTGCTGGCACTTTCCCCAGTCGTGTGAGGCAAACCTGAAAACCTGATGCAGATCAAACATTAAGTTTTAGTTGTACAGCCAGTAGACACAACCTGTTAATTTTGCAATCTGTATTAAGCTTAAGGACTGGTGCATGAGGACAATAGGAAAACGGCTGGTGCATGAATTTAAGCTATGATCAATCAGAAGCAATAATTTGCATATTGAAGTATCAAAGTAGCAACAAACCATCAACCATTTCAGAAGCAATGACCAAATTAGCATTAAATGAAATTCTGATAAGCTGGTGATAACTGATAAGGGTAGAGCTACAAACCTTTCGCGCATAATAAGAAGGCGGCTTGCATCCTGTGGGTAATCCTGGTGCAAGGGCTCCCACCATTTTGGGTTGTCAAGCTCGGTAGGTATGCAACCCAAAGAAGCTGATGAAGCATTACAAATCAAGGGCTTAGATAGTGATACCAGATCTAGCTTTGGACATCTTTGTATGTCAAGCTTAGACAGAGAAGTACACAAGAGTAGTCCCCTATATATGCTGCCCAAATTTGGTAAATCCCACAAAGCTAAATACATTAAATTTGGGAGAGCAAGGACGGGGTTGGAATTCCTATGATTAAACTCGGATTCTATCAGCCAAGACGATGAAATGTAGCTGTCTGATTCAAAAATCTCCTCGACCTTCTCACAGCGGTCTACTGTAATTAGCTCAATATTCGGGAGGTGAGGCTGCAGCTGTTGCATCTTGAGTGGAAGCACAACCTTGATATTCGGACAGTTCCATATACATAACATCTTGAGGTAGGGAAACGAGTGACTTCTTAATGTTGTTATGCTTTTCAAATCATTCAACCGATCGAGGTCTAAATGCTCAAGAGTCTCAAGCAGGGGAAATATGGAACACTCTTGTTGTGCTGTTGAGGTTTCTAAGGATTCCAACCCTCCACAGTTCCTTAATTTCAGAACTCTCAGCTCAGTAACACCAGCAAGGGAAGGAAAAATATCTGCAAGACTTCTGTTCCCTTCGATGTTCATGTCAGAGACATCTAGACTTCGAACCGTGAGAGGAAGTAGAGGCCTGGACTTCTCCTCTTCGAGCTCTACCCCTGAGACTCTCATGTAGCGTTCATCTCTTTCATTGAAAAAACCTCTTGCATCATAAAGTCCAAGTTGATAACAACGAGGTGTGTGCTTCTGCCAGGATTGCATCAGCCTGTTGAAGCTAATCAAATCAGAGGTGTTCCATCTGCAATTGGTTAGCTTCTCTATACACATCAATCTTTCTAGCCCCTTCGGTGGTTCTTTCATCTTTCCGTTATCAGGTAGAGCCAACACCCTGATTTTTGTAAGCTTTGCTACTGATGGCACACATGTTAGCCCCTCACAACCTTCAAGTAAGAGGGCCCTTAAATTTTCCATATCGGAAATGCTATCTGGAAGACTCTCTATGTTAGTCCTAGATAAATCAAGAATTGTGAGGTCCTTCAAGTGTACAATAAATGATCCCGGGATCCCCTGCAGAGGATTATCATTAAGCATCAGTACTGTGAGTTTTGGGGTCTCAGGTGACGTGCCACATGGTATCTCCTTTATCTTGTTATAGCTCAATGAGACCTTCAATAGATCCTTGGTCCAGTACTTCTCTTCTGGCACTTGGATCAACTGCAATCCAGATTTTGGCATGAAACGAGGATGGTTCTTAGTTATGTAAATACCCATGTCTCTTATCAAATCATGCATCTTCACACATCTTTCATGCTTGAAATTAGTGCATGATTCCAACAGGCATGAGTTCTCCAGTTTATTCAATATACTATGGCCCTTGATCCATTGCTCTGGCCTGCTACCCACATCATCCAACAATCCCTCCATGATCCAGAAATGTATTAGTTCCTTCCTCTCCAGTTCATGATCTTCCGGATACAAGGTACAGCTTAAGAAACAGCATCTCAATAGTTCACCATTCAGGCGGTCATAGCTGAATTTTAGGATCCGAAGCACATCATTTTCCATATCATGATATCCTCTATCCAGGTTTCTCAGCTCATGTAGAGCATTCTGCCACTCCTCGATGTCATAAACTCCTCTCATACAAACTGCAATTGTGATGATTGCCAATGGCAAACAAGCACACTCATCAGCGACTGAAGCTACTAATTTCTGCACTTCAGGAGCAAGTGCATCATAATTTTGAAGTCTTTCTACAAACAACTCCCATGCCTCATCTATGAAAAGAGGTTTGACTTGAATGACAAAGCTTTCACACCCCAAACTTCGGCAGACGTCTAGTGATCGAGTGCTTACAATAATCTTGCAATTATTCTCTCCTAGAGGGATGCCAACTTTATCAAGCATGATGCGGTCCCAAACATCATCGAGAACGAGCACGGTTTTGCCCCTTTTGCCTAATAAATTATGCAACATAGATGCCCTCCTATCCTCATCTTTTTCATCATAAAACTCCACACCTATCAGACCTATAGCTCTAGCAATTCCATGTTGCAGGTTGAACAAACTGTAATCTTGTGACACGGTTACCCACTGGGCATAACCTGCCACTTTAGGATCCGACAGCAACCGATTGTGGATATGCTTCAACAGTGTGGTCTTTCCCACACCTCCCATCCCCTGTACCCCAATTAGATATGGGAGGGGACCTTTCAACCATTCCATAATCATCGCACTATTCTGGTGAAGCATCTCGCCAGCCAATGGTGTCAACTGAAATGGCAATGCTCTGCTCTTCAGGTCCGGTAGTACTAGTCCATATGGAAATCTACCCTGCGCAATCAATTCTTGAACATCTTTGGTAATTCTCTCAATGCGACATATGAGCTCCCATTTGGATTGAATCAATGCCGTTTCTTGGCATTGCTTTGCAATGCTTTGAACCTCAGTTTGTTTTACTTCCACAGTGGTCAACCAGTGAGTAACTTCATGTCTTCTTGTACTTCCAGGTTGTAACTCGGCATTATCTAATTCTGTATGAACATCCATTTTTCTTGCAGTCAGATGTTCCATTTTTTTTTTCTACGAGGACCTCTAACTTGGGTAATAGGTCAGAGTCACCATGTACCCGATCTCGCAGCCGCTTCATCTGTACCTGATTCATGAGATACTAATAAGACTGTCAAGCTATAAATGTCCCTATGTCTTTTACTGGCAGAAATAATCCAACATATAGCGGTTTGCTTTAAAATAATCTCAACTATGGTTTTTTCAAAATAATCCTACTTTGTACTCATTTTTGCACGTATTGCTCCCAAATTTCCACACCTAGGCTTGGACTCTCTCCCTAACCTACGTGGCAGTTTTTTTGTATTTTCACTCTATATTTGTCTCACTTCACTCTCAATTTCCCACGACATTCCACTTCTCTTACATTTGTTCTTGTATCTTTTCTCACAGCTCCCCTCCATCAACTATGAAGGGTGTATGTTTTGCGGGACTTGGAGAGTAAATTGAATAGGATCTGTTTGGAGGGGGCTAAGATCTAGCTTTTGGTACTTCGGAAGAGAAGAAGAATGGGTTCAGGGGGAGTGAGGGTGGTCGGAAGGGTCGGTATGGTGGTCCTTTGAAGGTGGCAATAGAGAGGTTGTTGGTGGTTGTCAGGAGGTGAATGATTGTAAGGGTGGGCTGGGGTGCGGGAGGTCGCAGTAAAGACGGTGAACAATTATGGGGAAGGGGGTGTTGGTGAGATATATAAGGTGTGCGCGGCAGTGGCCGGAGTGGAATAGTGACTGATTTAATGGGTTTTGGATTTGATTGGGGTAGTTGCGGTGGTGTGGGATGGGGGGAAGGTTGCTTGCGTGGTGGCGGGATATGGGGAGATCGTGGGGTTGGTGGTTTTCTAGGTTGGGGCTACGTTTTTGTTAGTGTTTGGGGATGGGTGTGGATGTGGCAAGAGGAGAAGGAGGAGGAGGGGAATGGTAGAGGAAGATGAAGAAGTTGAGGGAAGGGGAAAATGACAAAAATGATGGGAGAGGGGGTATATTGGGGTCAATGGGGAAGAAATTAGAGTTTTTGGATGCCACGTAGGATTGGTAAAGACTCAAAAGTTAGGTTCGGGAATTTGGGAGCAATACATGCAAAAATGAGTACAAAGTAGGATTATTTTGAAAAAAACCATAGCTGAGATTATTTTAAAGCAAACCGCTATAGGTTGGATTATTCTATGCCAATTTTCCAAAGAATAAATAAGATATTTTCCATGACTTAATTTGCTCAATGATTTATAAGTTTGCTCATTGATATACCTCTCAATGTCTCAGATTTGTTCAATGGTAAACCTCTTCACGTCGACATATGCAAGCTTTCAAGCAGTCATACTGTAATTTAATGGCTGAGCTTTAGACGAAAAGTGAAACAGAAGTTTGACAGAACTTGTGGCCAGAGAGAATTAACCTGAAAAGTGAATAATGAAAAAAACCAGACTATCAGGAACCAAGCTACACATGGTAGTTTATGAAGATACTAACAGATAGCCCCCTAATGAGTAGTAATATTTTTGTAACTATCAATCTGTTCACTATGTAAACAGGAAGTTAGATCAGAAATTTCAGCTTCTCATTCAAAAGCAACAAAAAAAATAAAAAAAAAAAATTAAAGGAAGATGAAAATTTAGTTCCATGAAAAGAACAAGCAGGCTCAAAGAAGTCTTTGAACGTGATCAACCAAACCAACAGTGAAATTAGCTATTGCGCTAATGATCATCGATCGGTACAAGGTGATAATTAGCATCGAATTGTATATTTACCTACCTTTTCCATTTTAAACAAGCTAATATTAATCACGTACTCCATATATAAGGGATATACTTAGATGTCATGAGGATTGAATCAAGACACAGCATCGCAGACTTGCATGTATTTGTTTGTTTGAGAACGAGTAAATGAAAACCTACTTGCAATATGTCGTTACAAAGCTTCTTTGAACGAAGAGTATGCACAATCTCAGGACCTTTCTACTGTTACTAGGATGTACATGTGGCCTTGTCGTCTCATACTCTCAACAACCGGCCATATTTCCAACCGTTAATATTCAAGATAGTCTGGAGTATCACATATTCTAGGTGGTTAGAGCTCAATTACCTAACTATAAGGTTTGAGTTTCAGTTCTCGTCTGCGACTTTGTGCACTCCTTTCAGACCAACAAATTAACAGGAAAATAAACAATAAATAAAAGAGGACAAGGGGGGGGGGGGAGGGGACTTGTAATTTAGCAACAAACAGATCAGATGACTGTCAAAAAAAGTGAAAACAGATCAGATGGATACCTCAAAAGCTATTGAGTAGAAGGCAACACGTCTACCAACTCTGCTGGTACGACTGGGAGACAAGCGAAGAGGGAAGAAGAAAATCTGATTTCAGAGTGAATTACTAGAGTAAGGAAATAACTTAGTTGGTCACTTATCTGAAGAAAAGGAAAAACAAAAAAAATGTGTGGTAAAGATAGCTTCAGTCGCCACTTTATTTCTCATTGACTCTTGAGTCTTGACTATATAGTACAAAGCATGACACCACATAAATAAGAAAGTACTCCGTAAGTTCAAAATGAAATATTTTTGGTGATGAAGACATAATTGTTCATTGACGCACGTTTAAACTTAATACTGAAGAAATGTAACAAGGGAAGTCCAGGGAGATATTTTTTCACTGTGACTGCGAACTAATTAGCACTGAGCATAATCCTACACGGCTATGTGCCTATGTTCCTAGAAAACATAACAAAGGAAGCGTGATATTATTCAGTTAACTCTGAATAGTTTAACACTATCATTATAACACTTGGTAATGACTATTCTGCCTTTTCCATCCACATAATGAATCATTTCAGGTGAAGATATAAACTGCAAATTATCTTGAGCAGCTCTATGTAATCACTATAGCATCTACCAAACAGAGTCCCATTAACAAAAAATGAATTTCGTTTTTTTTTCCGGCTTTGTATCTTTCTCCCTCTGTAGGGCAATGAATTCCATCTCCATCACCTTGTTCATTCTCCAAAACTCGAACTCGAAGCTGAATAATCAGAAAGTTAAATGAGTTTCTAAGCCATTGGAACGTGGAGAAACGAGATCGACAACGGATTGTTGCAGCATTTACACAAATGAGTAAGAAATCACTCGGTACAACATATGGCTGTCATGTACGAAGTATATGCTTATTCTTAGTGTTATGTGCTTTTGTGATCTCCTGTTTTCACATGACCTTTTCTTTTCAAGGTTCAAACCCTCTCTTTGATAGTTAGATATAGGCACTTGCACGTAGGGCGTTCACATGGTCCGGAACCGGTCCCGGACAGGGGACCGGACTTGAATTTCTCAAGAACCGGAGACTGACTCTGACTAAAACAGATGACATGTGCCAATTAGACATGTAAATGTTATTCAAGGTAGATTTAGTCATTTTGACTTGTTAATGTTAGTCAAATAGCTGCACTGCCAATCTGAATAAAAAAGTAGGTTGAAATAGAATAACATTTGCAAAGTCATTTAGCAATTACTGTAGATTATGGAACAGAATAACATTTACAAGATCATTGAAGTACAGATTTAGATTGACGGGTAATGAGCTATACCTCCTAAATCTGACTAAAACAGCTTTACACCCGCGCATTCACAGTTCCGCACTCCAAGAATGTGAGCACAACCTGCCCAACCCTCTGCATGTGCCAGACATGTCAATTCTTTGTTAGCATGCCATCGACCATTTCACACACTGCTGTGCGAAGAAGTAGAAAATTGGGCCTCTCCTCTCCAAACTCTTCCCCTGGTATACACACTCCCGGCTCTTACGTAACTACGGGGTGTTAAATACAGTACCTACTAGTGTCAGGGACTCTGGCATTGGTTTAGTGATAGGGTTCTCCGTGTCATGACTGTTCTAATTTCAAGCAATCATACAGAACGCTGTGAATCAAGTTAGTCTCAAAATAGATACGCCGACAGGAAAGAACTTGTGGGACAGTAACAAATAGCCACATCTAACAATAGAGAGGCTCTGTGATACAAGAGCAAGCACCAAACGGAGTATCTGAACACTGCATATGTACTAAGCTGCTCAGGAGGGTCGACGCAGCAAACTTCATTTCGCGAGTCTCTATGCTACTCTAGTGTCCCCTTAATTCAGCACACCTGCCGTGTTAACCCCAATTTAGAAAAGGTACATTTATCGACACTTTGTCAGGCTATGGATGTCTTCCACTCCAGGGAGAGTCTGAGCTAGGTCCCTCACATACTGTTGGTTAAGCAAAACTTATGGACTGCACAGCAACATGAAATTCCATTTCTCTTACCCACTTGTTACAACCAAGTATCATCATGGCCACATTACAAGTAATTGATACACGGCTGTCTACCTCACTGTCTTTTCTATTCCCCATGTCCAGCAATGCCAAGAGGAAATATTCCCCAAGTCTTTTTCTTTTCTTCTAAAAACGTTTCGTTTCTTCCATTAACCACTACACTGCTGCAATAACTGGATATTTCATGCTCACCTGATTGCAGGATCTACAGAGCTGATGCTGCGTCAACTTGAGACAATTGTTCATCTGCTAATTACAGGCAAGCATCAGCCCCTTGAGGTAAATATCTGCACTGCCAACCTGAAATAAAATAGTGTTTCACCTAGACATAAGAGTGATACACACATCTTGGTTAATTTACAAAACCCCCCTTGGATGTGCTTCTGCTTCAAAAAGTTGAACATGATAGAGCCCTCAGGTATGTGGTTTCTCAATATAACTCAGAAGAAGACGTGCATCACTGGAATGGTGCTGCCATAGCCACTGCCACCACTGTGAATTATTGATAAGTAAAGAAAAAGAATGGACAGAATCACAAACAAATGGCCCAGATAAAGGCAGTAGCTCCAGGTTAGGACAATCGTCTGTGCAGAAGTTCTGCAAAGAGGTACAAAACAATAGCCCACGATATATGCACCTCAACTTCGGTAGATCCTGCAACTTCAAAACCTTTAATCTGGGAAAAATAAGAACGGGTCTCAGAGGATTAATATCCTCGACAACATCAGAAACCGAACAATCACCGATGGCTGCAAATATCTCCTCCATTTCCTCACATCCGCATACTTGAACATGTTCAAGATACGGGAGAAGGGACTGCGACTCTTCCATCATATAGAGTGGAAATAACTTCCTGATCCTTGGACATGCTTCAATTATAAAGGTCTTCAAATGGGAAAAGGTACCACATGGTGGCATCTCTCCTCCTAATTTAATTATACCTATAAAATCAAATAAACCAAAGAGTTGTATATACTCCACTGTTTGAAATGGAGTGAAGATGGAGGAAGAAACCTTTTGTTTGTATGATGATATGTATTCCATGCCTTTGCATTCGGATATATCCAAATTCTTCAGCTCTGTAGAACGATAAAGCGAGGGGAAAGCATCCCCCAAAATCTTATCGACTTCAAAATCACAATTGTTGATCTCCAGCAATTGCATGTCATAAGGAAGCAAAGGAGCAGGTGGTCCTTCTATGAAAGGTACCCCTGATATAACCACTTCCTTGTTTGATAACCTACAGGGACCCTCACAATCTCCTCCCTGTCCATGAAGCCAGAATCCATAGTAGTGTAGCTGCCGAAACTGCTCAGAATTTATGTATCTATTGAAGGCGCTCACATAGGACATTTTCCATCCACAGCTTACTTCCTCCAAATGTCTTAAACTCTCCATCCCGACTGGTGCTTCTTCAATATTAGTACCATGAAGATTTAACACTTTTAATGTCATGAGTTTCACAAGTGATGGCACATAAACTAAGTCTGCGCAAAACCGAAGCAAGAGCAGCCTCAGACTTTCCAGATTAGATAAGGAATTCGGAAGTCTTTCAAGTCTAGTAGAAGATAAATCAAGAACTGTTAGTGAGGTCATATGTGCAAAGAAGGATTCTGGAATTTTCTCCAAAGGATTCTTTTGTAACAATAGCACAGAAAGTTTTGGACATATAGGGGACATTTGACAAGGAATCTCCTTTATCTTATTACCCATCAACGAGACCTTGACTAAATCCTCAATCCACAGCTCTTCTCTCGGTACTTCTTCAATATCCAAACCAGCTTTGATAAGGAAGCGGGGATAATTTTGTGTAATAAGTATTGCCATGTCTCTTATCAAATCATGCATCTTCACACTACAGTCAACACTGACTGCTTGTAGTAAGCATGAATTTTCAAGCCTATTTATAATAGTATGTCCTTTGTTTACTTGCTCTTGCTTGTTTTCGATGTCATCCAACAAGCCCTCCATGATCCAAAGTTCTATTAGCCTCTCTCTCCATATGGGATAGTCTTCAGGGTATAAGATACAGCTCAAAAAACAGAGCTGGAGCCTCCTGTCGTTCAGGCGATCATAAGACACTTTTAGTTTCAAGAGTACATTATTCTCTGTGCCATCCTGTATACCCGAAGGTTTACTTAATTCAACCAAAGCACTGTGCCACTCATGAACGTCAAAAACTCCTCGCATACTGCAAGCTGTTGTAATGATCGCAAGTGGCAAACCACCACATTCTTTAACAACTAAATCAGCTAATTTTTTCACTTCTGTCGAGAGTGCCTCATGATTCTCAAACCTCTCAATGAACAATTTCTGTGCTTCACTCTCTCCAAGAGTTTCTACCTTTATAACAGATTCTTGGCATCCCATCCTTCGACAGACTTCCCGTGAGCGAGTAGTTATCACAATTTTGCAACTATTTGCTCCAAGTGGAATTCCAATTTCCTCAATTGAGAAATGTTTCCACATGTCATCTAGAAGAAAAACAGTCGGCCCAAGGATCACCAGCCTACCATGCAGAACAGCAGCTCTCTTTTTCTCATCCTCTTCAACTGAAAGATCAACACCAAGTACTTCTGCAATCTTATGTTGCAATCTATACACACTACATTCTAGCGACACAGTAACCCAATAAACATGTCTACAAATTCTAGAATCGGAAAGGAGCTGGTTATGTAAGTGCATTAACAGAGTAGTTTTTCCAACACCTCCCATTCCATATACACCAATTACAAAGGCTTCGCTATTTCTGAGCCACAGCAATATTCTGTCAATGTTTATTTTGAACATATCACCAACAAAATCTGTTACCACCAAGGGGAGACACTTGTCATTGTAATCATCCAGAACAAGTCCATTCAAGAAACTGCCATGCCGAAGCTGGTCCTCGATATCTTTGGTAACTCTTTCAATGCGTCCATTGAGCTCAGAGCCACCAAAGAACAATCTATGTTGTTCGACTTCATTGCTGATGCTTTCAACCTCTATTTTGGTCAACTCCACATGTCTCAACCAAACATCAACCTCTCTTCTCCTCTTCTTTCTTGGTTGGATCTCTGCGTTGTCAAGCTCTGTGCGAACATCACATTCCCGAGCACATAGCCAATCCCATTTATCCTTAAGTATCTGCACCTTTTGAGCCACGTCAGACTTTCTACCTTTCCAACTGCGCATCAGATTCATTATCAGTACCTGATCCAAGAAAAGCTAAAACAATGTCAGACTGTAACTTACCTTGTCTAAACTAGTTCCTTGGATTACCGTTTTAACTGATAAGTTCAATGCATATGGCGCCTAAAAACTTGTTGTCAATCACACTGTTTCTATCGTCTTCATAGCCGGCCAATGATCATATACAAAAATGACAATCACCAAAGGTGGACGGAGAGGGGTGCAAGGGGTAGAAAATGTAAAATTATCCGGTAGAAAAAAGGGGGAAAATGGTAAATAAAAGGTAGAAAATTGTACAAATATAGTACAATCGCACCCAAATTTTCAATGTTGGATCCACCACTAACAATCACCAAGTTGAGAACCGTCAACGTAGGGCCTAGGGACTTAGGGAGGTCCATATAGATGTAATCAACAATATACTTCTCTTAACTAGCCCAAGGAAGGCAGTATAAAATGGCCTACATATACAAAATGTGATTAAAAAGCAAAACTCAGGAAATGGGACTGGATACAAACTAGAATAAATACTAATGACACTATTCTTCTCCTCCAGTTAACAGAACTTTGTGTGCACTTCTTTAGCCAGACAACTCAACAAATTAAGTAAACATATCAAACACAACAAGCTGAAATATTGTCAGAAGTTCTATTACGTATGTAGGGGTGGATCCAAGATTCTTAAGGGATAGCAAGTATATTATTTTTGCTGAAATTTTCTATCTTTTCTACTTTTTCTACCACTTTCTATCTTTTCTACCATTTTCTACCTTTTGTCTACCATTTTTCTACCATTTTCTACCTTTTTTTATCATCTTCTACCACTTTCTACCTCTTTTTTACCTTCTTCTACCAAATTTGCCTAGCTACCCCTTGCAAGTCATTAGCTCTGCCAGTGTACGTCTGCCCCGTGGATTTACCTAGAGCGCACCTAAGGCAGTGGTTGCAAATTCCCCAAGTCATCCAAAAAACATAAAATGTCTTGGGAGAGACCATATTTTTATCATAAAAGTAGACGGAGCCATGCTAGCCCAACAAAGGGATCTACACTATGATTCAACTTAGAGGCTTGCATAAAGCTCAGATTGATTTAGCTTACACGAAACTTTTATCAAAGGATAGTGAATGAAGTGTTACCTTCAATAACCACCGTTAATCAACTGCCCATTTGTTTTTTTCTCTTCAAATTCTCATTTTCATAGGTAGAAATAATAAAGAAATATTATCTAAATTTTTCCATGATCATGGTGAAATTATGTGATTTAGATACAAGGGTAATGCTAGATAAATCTTTTTTTTCTTTGCTTGCTAACAAAAGAGTAATGAAGGATGTAAGATAAAATAATTACCTTTACAGACAACTTCAGTGAAAGACTGATAGAGCTCCTTTTTTCCCTTTTTTCCTGTGAGAAAAAAGAAAAAATAAAGTCAACGTTAGAAGAGACTACAGTGTTGAAATATTTACTAGTACCAACTGTAGTACTCATTGTCTCATTTTACCGTTTTCTGGGTCTGATTCTGATCGCTCAAGGGGGTCAACAGTTTACACCAAAAGTTCAGGTCAGGTGTATTGATAATGTCAGATAGTTGACCATTTTCATTCCAAGTTCCAACCATCAATAGATATGGCAACGTGTTCCAAGCCGGATATGGATATTTTTTTTATTTTTTTTTTTTGACAAGTATAAAGGAAACGATTACACAAATTTAGCTTTAGCCGCCACATTGTGGGCCAAGCCGTTAAGGTATCTAGGAACATAAGAAATTTTAAGACAATGAAAGTTACATAATAAACTTTTAATACTCTCGACGATGTGTCCTACTGTGTCTAGACGTTGATCTTCATTCTTCAAGATTCTGATCATCACTTGACAGTCCGAATGGAAGTGTGCATGATAAATCTTTCTAGAGACTGCCCATGATAGAGCATCCTCCAAAGCAAGGCACTCCGCCTGCAAAGCAGACCCAGTACTAATCTTAGTACCCTTTTCCCCAATAGTAACGCCTTCCTTACTTTTCGCAACCCAACCTGTAGCTCCGATCTTGTTGTTCTTCCATGCACCATCCACAAAGAAATCAATGACTTCATTGGATATCGAAACTATAGATTAATAAGATCCACTAGATCCAAAGGATTTGCGGGTTCGAAACGGATCTTTGGCGTACTTGTAAAAACTTAAAAAAAAGGAAGATTGGCATAGAATAATCCTAACTATGGCGGTTTGATTGAAAATAATCCTAACTATGAAATTGGCAAAAATAATCTTAAATTGTCTTCATTTTTTCAACTATTGCTCCCGCTTCCATAACGCAGGTTTGGATCTTTACCAATCCTACGTGGCATTCAAACACCTAAAATCCCCATCACCCATCCTTACTTCTCCTCCTCCACCACCCCATTCTCCTCTCTCCTCACTTTCCTTCTCCTTCCATTTCTAGTAGTAGCCATAGGAGACCACCACCCACAAAGTGACGGCGACCCTCAACCACCTCCTCAACACCAACCCCGAGTCGGGTACTCCTCCCCCCTTCTCTCTATCTCTCTCTTTCTCCTTGGGTGGTTTGTTTTTGTATAGGGGGTGGGTTTCACAGTGGCTTTAAGGTGATTTTGGGATGTTGTTCGTTGGTAGGCAAGGGTTTTGGGGTGGAAGATGGGTGATCGTGGGATGTGGGGCTGTTGTGGGGGGTGTTGTGGTTCTTGGTCATGCTTTGTCGTGGGAGATGAGTTGTTGTTGGGTGGGGGGGCTGGTTGTGCGTGAGTGG
>CAAKMY010044314.1:0-40600 GCA_901111285.1 Corrigiola litoralis | reverse complement strand
GATTCAAGGCATTAATCCAACATCATGGATACGAGGCTGATAATATGTGTATGGAGGTGCTCCTTTTGGATGAAGAGGATAAAACAGTCAGCTTCGGGAGTTTCGCATTGGACTTGGATCATATGGGTGCGTCTAATTCTGAATCATTGTATGGAAGGCCCCTGTGTTCTCTCATTAAAGGTAAGAAAGGTTATGCTACTGTTCACTTTACAATCTTTCGTTATGCGTTAGAGGCTAGAGTGAAGGCTGTACTGTTTTCCAATGACTCGTCTGATATTCAAGCCTTAGCTTCTGGAGTTATTGCTGCTCGTTATGGCGATTATACCTATTCTACTGCCTACGAGTCTAGTTACTACCAGAGTGAACTTTATGTGAAGGATGTAGAAAAGCTACTGCCATGTTCGGGATCTTCGGGTTCTGAGATATCACTTGCAAAATCATTGATTTTCTTGCCAGTGGAAGGCTCTATCTGTTTGAATGTTAATCTGAAGATACTCGGGACACTTGGATCAGAAGTAATACACGGCGAAATGGCATTCATTGCTGATAAAGACGATGGAAAAATTTCCAAGAAAATATGGGGAGAACGGTACCACATCAAATTGTATGTAGAGTTGACTAAAGGGCGTTTCACTTAGTTCTTGCTTGGTACAGAGGGATGATTACTTCCACTAGGTAGTTTATATTTGATTTGAATATGTGAGAGGACTCCAGTAAGTTTGATATTCAACATACTGTAGAATCCTTGCCCTGATTGCGAAAATGAGACTTTCATTCTACTTCTTTTGAATGTTTGCCTCAACCTTGTAGAACTTGGTGCTTAATTGGCGTTGATTTTCACAATAGTCCAATGAATCCTTTTGTTGGTTTCTTAAGAAAAGCTGGAGTTCAGCTTAGATTGTGCTATTGCCTGATCCTTTTTATAAGTACAGAGTAACAGAAGCATAGCCTGTGTTCAAGGATAAGGAATAAAACTTGGTAAAGGATCAATTTCTGGTCTTTTCCGCACTGTTAGTTCCTTGCACATATCACATATCAGAGCTCAAAGCATAGAGAAGATACACTAACCAACTTAGTTTGATGTTCCCCTCTTTGATTACCAAAAAAAAAAAAAATTGTACAAGTTGAGCTCAAACAATTCCTTTCCTTTTGCACCGAGGGCACTCAAATACGTAACTCCCATGAACAAAACTGCCCTCAATTTCATATTCTCCATGTTTGTTATCACACTTAACCACGGCCCACATAGACTTTCTACCGTGACCAAATGCAGAAAAGAAGAAGCCAACCGAGAGCAATAGAGGCAGATAATTAAACCTTGCTAAACCTGCCTTACTAATCACAAAAGAACCCAAGTTAAGGATAAACTGAACCATTGAGCTAATCAATCCAAACACAAGCCAAAAACTACCAAAGACGCGCCCATGCTTTCCCGGGTAATAAAGGCAGTAAAACAAGCCTCTTCTTCGCCACTTCACGCCTCCCTCCTTGGCCTCCAAAACGATATCAAAAATCGACATAGTCAGGCATATAGAAGAGAAAATTACACATAGCTTAGAGTAATTCACCACAGTAATCAGCCCCTCTCCTGCTTCTTGAGTTAGTATGGCTTGACATAATTCAATGATCACATTTAGCACTATTATCATCCACTTAAACAAGGCCTTACCAGGAATCCACTTGGTAGATATCCACTTTCGGACGCGTTGAGGGTCAGCTATTGGTTTGTCTTTGTTGGTGTGGGATCTAAGTTTTTCCTTAAGTTCCTTCTTCATCATCTTGGAGAATTTAAGTATCTTATGAGCTCTGAGTTCACTGTCTTCCTCTTGATCATAATTTAGTTCATGTACCTCATCTAATTTTTGGGGATCGGTAACAAGCTTACTAGGTGTAGTAGTTGAGGAAGTGTTACTTTCTGGCTCCATTATATTATAGTGGAGTAGAAATCAAATATTGCTGATTGTTGAAGTTGAATGCACAACTTGGAGCAAGTAGAAAGTATTTACTCTGTTAAGGTTGTGATCTGTATTTGCTTGAATTCATAGGTTTGACAATTATACACTTACATGTCATGATCAGTGTGAACTGATGAGTGGTGCAGCTATATTAGACTTTTCAGAATAGGAATAATTGAGCCAACAATTAACACTTGGTAGTTGTTACAATTAGAGCTGGAGACTTGGAGCTAGTCTCTAACTCCATGAACTCCTTTTAAGGTTTTTTTTTTGGGGGGGGGGGGGGGGGTTTCACCATCCGATTTAGACCTAATTCGAGGCGGGTAGGATAACAAGGGCAATAAAGCGCTTTTTTATGAGCTTTAACATTATTGTATTCTAAGAGTTTCAAACTTGAGACCTCTATTAAAGCTTAAACAACCCTTCACCAGTTGATTTAAGTAATCATGAATAGCCCAATAAGTTTTTATGATTAATGAAACTATTCTTTTAGCCAATATTGTCATGCGGTGAAGCCATGAGGGGTTTATCAAGGTCCAAACCCCAAGGTCACTCTTGTGACCCAACATCTTGGAAGTCCAAGTTCTTGAAAGGCTAAAACTAGATGGTTCAGAGGTGATCTAACATGAAAAATTCTTTGTGAAAGAGGTCTTACTATAATGTTTAAAGCAGAGGTATTGTAAATGTTATATCATAGTTCGAATTCCCGTCCTACTTTATAATCATTATACTGTCTTTGTGACATATGGACCAAAAGAAACGGAAACAAAAACTGGAATTTATTTGTGGATTGCAGGGACTTGATGAAGGAAGGAATCCTACCGAGACTGAAGCGTACTCCAAGGCAGATGAACTCATATATTGATCTACTTGCCCAACAAAGTAGATTGAAATTATGTTCAAATTCTAGTAACTTTTGGTCGGAAAAACCTAGTTTTGTGCAATGGATCTTCCATTACCTAGTTTATATGTTTGCAACCTCTCCATTTCCTAAAAATAAACGATCTAGATCTTATCTTTAATTTTGACCTTAATACCCTCCTCCCTCTTGACTATCATCCAGTTCTAAAAAGAAATGGAGACAATTCTAGCACGACTATATGAGATGTTTTATTTGATGCCTTACTTTCAATAAAAAAAAAATCATAATCGTTCATTTAGCTAGGTTGGGCATGGGCGCATGGCCCAAACTGAATTGACAACCCAAATTTGTTAGGTAGATGATACACATCCACCGGAAATTTGAAACCACCCTCTCACAACTATTTATCATTTTTATAAATAAAAAATAAATTTGAAAACTCATGTGAAAGGGTGAGTGACAAAATAGTTTCCACCCGGTAGGTGAATATGATTTTCTAATTTGTTATAGGTTGCATTTAGCAGCCATGTTGTTTTTGCATGACTGCTTAACCAAAACCGGAAACTTCTTGAGCCCAAGGCCTGAGTCCATAATATTTCACTGCAATGAACCTGATGTTGCTCCTAACTCTAGTTGTAAGGGGAACTTTATTTTGCAAGGAATTTGAAGTACTTGCAATAATATCAAACAATCATACACCATAGCAATATGTGAAAACGCCTAACAAGATATAGACTTTAGGGGGGGAGGTCCTTATTTTTGAGCTGCAGACGGCATTAGGCTGACGAAAATTGCAGACAGCATTAAAGGATAAAGAAGGGAAGATATGTTTAAATGGCACCTGATGAGAGAGAACTCCAATTGATGAAAATACGGCTTGACTTTCCCCCAGTTGCACACGTTAACAAAGATAATGGCAATTCAGAAAAGAAATTTGGTGTAAAAAAGAAGGAAAAAGGAAAAGGGAAACAACTCCGGTGATTTTTTCTTTTGGGAAGCATCGAGCAAATGCCGTAAATAGAGAAGATATAAAGATTTGAATTTACAACAATTATTAGATAGGTCGAACTCCAAATTATCAAGACAATCTTGCTATTGCTATATTATGACGTTCAACCTTGATCCAAATTTTTTTTTTTCTTGAACTCCTTGATCCATTTTGTGGGCAAGGGCTCCAAATGATACGAACAATGGATTACTTTACGTTTCCAAAACGGCAATTGTGACATTGTTGGATGTAAACAATTGGACATCACCCCGTAGAACGATTTCATTCCATCCCATTATATTCGCTGTCTTATGACTTCAGCATATTCCTCGTGAAGCCTGATATGGGCCATACCAACATTATTCCTTTCTGCCTTAGCTAGAAGTCTCTTTTTCTAGAAATCATGGCTTAGCTAGCTAGAAGTTATGGTGTACCCTTTGGCAACTGAAAAGAATTGTTATCATGGAGTAGATTGAAATTTGCTACACATATATCTACTTTGGTATCCATGGCACTATACATCGATTCTGGCTTTATGCAGTCAAATTCAATCCGTGTCTTACCTTCTTATTTCCTATCGGCAATCCCTAAACTTACTTTTTTCGCCATAACCATTTTCTATGAATTAAGGTGCGATGAATTATATTATGTTGATGATGTTCAAAGATAAAGAGGAACTGCGACACGATATTATACGTACACTAAATACGACAGAAGATAGTCATCAGATAGCAAGACTCCTGTCAAACTTAATGGACAATATACATATCTATACACAATTACAATACAAGAGTCTTGTCCCCCAACCCCTTTCCCCCCTTCTAAGATAAAAAAAGTTCTGATCAAATTAAAGTAGATTTTGGAATTCAATCTCTTATCTAAATGTCGTATTGAGTTTACCACACCTAATTCGCATAGGAAAGAAGATATGGAGCATATACAATGATATAAATCTGCAGCATTAGACATTCAGACCATTTGATAATTTATGTAACATGGCATGACACTATAACAATATCAAACTAGAGACAATGGATCAAGACAGCAGTCAATTTAATTACAAGTCATCTGATGCAAGCTGAATGACATAAAAATAATGGGGTACTGGTGTTTTCATTCAATCACTTTCATGTACCAATAGAATAGATCATGCATAGGCGTATAGCCCCATATTGATGGACCTCAAAAAAAGGTAAAGCGCTTTTTAACAACCTTAAAATTGGCCCTCAACATAGAAAAAGAACGCTAGCATACACAAGGTTGAGACTTGTTGTGCAAGTACTCAATATGGCGTGGTCCACATTGTAAACACGACGAAATGATCGAATAACGTACCTTCACAAACGATTAAACAAAAAGAACTTCTATAAAAATGATGCAAGAATGTAATGGCCTAGCAGGATAAACAACTAGGTGCTTCAGATAACGTGATGTTACCAAATGCCAATAATATCACCAGAGACTCATTTATGCGTTTTTTTTTTTGCTCGAAATTCAATTCTTATATTGGCTGAAATTAATACTTATCAAGAAATAATGGAAGCTTTTTGTTAGCATATACATCCACAGCTAGCAATGCAACTTTCTTTAAACATATATACGTCATATCCATTGATAATATGTGGGATGCGAATAGGCCGGAGTCTTGGATACAACTTCAGAAGCAAACTCAAAACTTGTTATATTCGCTTGGGTTTCATAAAGCATAGTATTTTTTTTATAATTATGGACCACATTGATATATTTCTTCATTCTATCTAGATAAAAAAATTTTAGACTAATTGTTTTGATTTAATGGCTCACACATGAA
Source organism: Corrigiola litoralis (assembly GCA_901111285.1). Classification (NCBI taxonomy): domain Eukaryota; kingdom Viridiplantae; phylum Streptophyta; class Magnoliopsida; order Caryophyllales; family Caryophyllaceae; genus Corrigiola; species Corrigiola litoralis. The sequence goes on along the minus strand of CAAKMY010044314.1, from coordinate 34,985 downwards.
AATACTTAAGGGTGACAAATGCCAATTCAATATGATCAACAAATATATGCATGCATGCATGATTATCTTAGATGTACAAATTAAAGTCGTCAGAGCAAAGCGTTTTATTAGAGCATTCAAAAGAAATGTTTCCTTATGTCATGCAAATGGTCTGATCTAGGGAAGGTCCTAATTAAATAAAAAAAAATAGCACAAGGTCCTAGAAGTATAATATTAACCTAGCTTCTTATAAAATGATTAACACATATCTTTATTATAAATAATCCTAATACTACATCCTTTAAATGGTCTTCCTTGTAATAATTACAAGCACTCATTGGAATTTCGTTTTACCTTGGTCTTCCTATACTATCATACAAAAGACTCTTCTAAAGATTCTAAAAATAGTAAATAATGTTGACTTAGCTTCTAATATTTGTTCTAATTTATCCTATAAGTACTCTTCAAAAAGTCTTCTTCATAAATCATAAGTATTAATATGTGCATACATTCAACTTTCGTATTTCCTTGGTATGCCTTTAAAGCGTCTTGTATACAGCCATGCAAATAATTCTTGTAAAATTTCTAAAAATAGTAAATAATGTTGACTTAGCTCCTTAATCATGTTCTAAATTATCATATGGCCTCATCTAATTATCCTATAACTCCTTCAAAAGGTCTTCTTTATACATATCATAAGCATACATCCGAATTTCGTTTTACCTTAGTCTTCCTTTAATAAAACCTTGCATACAACCATGCATGCAAATAATAATTCTTGTAAGATTTCTAAAAATAGTAAACAATGTTGACTTAGCTTCTTACATTAATTTGTTCTAATTTTACACACTATATTTAAGTAAACATCATAAGCTTTGGTAGACAACAACAATAATACAACTCACATCATCACCATACCCCCTTTGCATTTCTCATCACTCATGAGCTAACAAAAAAATCCCAAAAAATGAAAAAGGTAAATTAAAAAGGGAAGAAAAAAAGCGCGTAAATACGGCAAAAGCCATGTGGCCATTACGTATGATAAAAACCAGGCCTTACCTTACCATACCTTACCTCAATTGCTCTCTCATTTGCTCATCATTTCTCACCAAAAATATAAACTCCTACATTTCTCCTCTGTACCCTCTAAGCTCAAACCTCTTATAAAACCCATTTTCAGTTTTTGCAAAATTTCCAAGAAATTCAGTTGTTATAAGTTAAAAGATGTTGATGAGCAGCGGCAGCGAGGGCGAGGCGCAACGGATAGCGAGCGGGGGCGGGGCGCTGAAGAAGGGGCCGTGGTCGGCTGCGGAGGACGCGGTGCTGGTGGAGTACGTGAAGAAGCATGGGGAAGGGAACTGGAACGCGGTGCAGAGGAACACAGGGTTGCAAAGGTGTGGTAAGAGTTGTAGGCTAAGGTGGGCTAACCATCTTAGGCCTAACTTGAAGAAGGGTGCGTTTTCTGTTGATGAGGAAAAGCTTATTATTGATCTTCACTCTAAGCTTGGCAATAAGTGGGCCCGTATTTCTGCTCACGTAATTTTCCTCTCCTCCTTTTCTTCCTTTTTTTTTTTTTTTTTGCGTTGGAATGGCTTTATGAGATTTTTAAACATTTTGGGTTTTGTTTACTCCATTTTATTTTTATTGTATGTGTGTTGAATTCGATACCAACATGTTTTTTTAGGCCGGGGAAGGGGGTAAGAGTCGAGTTCATAACCTCTTTATTGGGAGGTGGGGTTCAAAATCACTGAATTGTCCTCGGCTTTTATTTGATATCAGTATGAATTCCGATTTACGTGTGTTTTTATTTGACAAAGTTAGTGTGGTAATTTTGATGCCAACATTTTCTTTAGGCCGGCAAGGAGGAGAGTGGTAACAATCGAACTTACAACTTTTCTTTATAAATGGGGTTTAGCACTGATATGCAATAACCTCATCATTTATTTGATACCAGCGTGAATTCCATGTGTGGTTATCTTATTTGTTTTTCATTATTTTTTTCTTTTTATTAGTGGCATGCACTTCGTGATTTGGGTTCTATTTTTGGTAATGATGGTGAAAATTAGTAAGCGCATGTGCCTTTTCTTTTGATATATTTACGTTTGGTAGGAAAGAAAAGGACTGCTTGAATTGATGAAATTCCACACACGGTTGCAAACGCCTGCATGCAATTCAGCAGTTGTTTGGATACCGACCGTGCACTGAAAGGATTTGTGGGTTGTAAACAATTTTGGGGACAAAATTCTGACAATTCTCTGGGTATTAATTATTCGATGGTGATTTTCCTACTGTACTATACTGATTTTGTTGGGTTTACTTTGGTACGTACTTGTTAAGTTGTTGTGGGCCAAACCATACATATAGAACTGAAATGTTTGTGTTGACATGTTTCTAATGACTTCTTGTGGTGGTGCAGTGCACTACACATTATGAACTTCTATTGATGCGTTACAGTGATTTTATTTAATTTTGTATGTGTTAAATGTTTCCAATTTCTAATGATGTGGACATATATTATGAACTATGTAAAGTAAGGGTGTGGCTAAATCAAATGGTGCATTAACCAAAATGCATATGATTTCTGATAATGTGATTGTAACAATGTGTAGTTGCCTGGAAGAACAGACAATGAAATCAAGAATTACTGGAACACAAGGGTGAAGAGAAGACTAAGACAAGGCCTACCACTTTACCCAAACAATGATAACATTAACAATTCAATTCAACCCTCTAAAATGCTACCACTTCAACCTCCTACACTTCCCCTTTCTTTCCACAAAAATGCACCTAACAACACAAACAACAACATCCACAACAACACACTTTCACTTTTCAACCCAATTTCCCTAACACCCCCTCTTTTCTCCCTTCACCACCCACCCCCATTTTTCCCTTCTCACTTTCTCAAGCGCTGCCCAACCACCTTCCTAGGCCGCGCCACCTCGTCGCCAGTACAAATGAGCTCATTCCAGTTAAGCTCGGTCAGGTTCGGGTTTGAGTCGGGTCAGGTTCCTCCAACTAGGGTTGTCTCCGAGGGGTTCGATTTCGATATCCCAAACCACTTTGAGCTCCCTTCAAACCAACTTGACCAAAATGTGCCTATTGGTGAGGTGGTGAATGAAGTGAAGGGTGGTGATACTAATCATGCAAATATGGGTCGGACCAAAAGTGGGTTGTTAGATGATTTGTTGCAAGAAGCTCAAGCTAAGGGTGGAGGAGGTCGTGGTTTGAAGAGGGAAAGGGAGGAATTTGCTCTTCAGTGGGATATTTCCACCTCTGAGAATTCTTGCAATGGTGAGTTTCTTTTTTTTACCTTGATTTTCCACTTGCGGTTTTTGTACACTTTTCATACAGTATATGTTATCCAGTGTATGAGTGAATTTTCATTATTGAACTATTTAGCCAACATGTTAGCAGTAGCAAATTTTTAATATTAATAGCGACACATACTTTATTGAAGTTGCATAGTCATGTTAATAGTACTAATGAGAAAAAGGTTAAGTCCAAGTGGTTAAAGCTTCTTTATATCTCAATTTCAGCCATTCTCGTATGCGACTTAGTGCGTTCCTTAAAATAAAATGTTAACAAAATAATCTCCCTGCACGTGTATAAGTGCTTACTATATTTATGGTGTGATCTAAATTAGTAAGCTATTCTTGTTTTAATATCGTGCTTAATTATTTTATTACCTCTCCTCTGCTTTTTTCTTCTCTTCGATCTCTGTTCTGCTTTTGCTCTTCTTATGTTTGTGAGCGTTTAATTCATGCATCATTGCGTAGTTCACTGTTGGAGGACAGTATATATGAAGTACTCTACTATTTAATGTTATAAATACATTTAATGTTACTTTGGGATGTGTTCCTAATCCATTGCTTTCAGTGCATTAATTGCGTTCCTTTTCTCACTCAAATAAGTATGTAAGTGACATTGAGTTGCAATAAGCCAATAATCTTCTTGTAGTGGCATGTGGTTTGAGTGTAGTATTTATTTCCACCATGCTAATATTGTACTCTATCATCACCCCTTAATTTATTCCTTTCACTATCTCAACCTTATATTACTCCCTAGTCATTTTCCATATACCATTAGAGCAAGTGTGGATAGCTTGACCTTTAGGATATGTAGGGAAAAAAGAGTGGGACGGTGGTAGGGTGACGCCCCCCGTCGACATATTCACATAAGAACAATTACCACCAACCTCATCATAATGGAAATTTGGAGATAACATTGCTAGAACCCTAGAGCTAACAGTAATGGTAAATGGACATTATTAATCAATCTACTACTATAATTCTTATAGAAGATTCGCGATATTATGGTAAGTCGTGTTAAATCAGGATTTCAAGGTATTTTTAGTCAATTGTGTTGCACGTTTGTGCAAATATAATCCTTACTAAGCTAGAAATTAGATCCAAATGTGTTAAACTTTCATAGTCATGGAGACTATAATAGGTGGATTTTCCCATTCAGTGAACTAGACTAACATAGCATGTTCCTTTAATAGAAATTCTACTTCCTATTTTTCCTTTGCTTGACCTTTTACTTGGCAAGCAGGACTGAGCTTCTTCCCTTATGCATACAAACTCAGTTGTGCATTTTTATTTACAAATCGCTTTACTCGACTATAGTGTCACTGTTTCTCTTGAACCAAATCCCAGAGAAAAGGTTATGTGAGGACGTGAGGTTACTTTCATTGGTAATTTTAGTGTAAGAGTTTAAATTACATAAAATTTTGTTTTCTTATTGTATGTTTCTAAAAGGTATATCATCATATTGGATGCGAGAGTAACAAATCTTGTCCTCTTGGGAGATCAATGCAGGAATCAAGAAAGAAAAACTAGAAGATCATCAATTGAATTTCGTGAATGACGATCTGTCAAACATCCTAGACCTAATCCCTTCACTTGTTCAAGTTCCTGAATGGTTCAACGACGGCGGTAGGGAAAGCTCAGTTGGTCAATCTTCGGTGGTTAGTACAGATGATAATTACAACGGAGGCAATGAGATACCAGATCCACCTCCTGACACTGGGGTGAGCACCTCAGACTATAATGAAGATGATTGTGATTGGAATCCTAGCTGCTACACTTGGGACAACTTGCCTAGAATATGCTGATCAGTTTGTTTCTAAATCATATTGAACTTAACCATCATGTCTTATAGAAGTATTTAAGAATGAAATTCAAGAAAGGTTGATTAATTATTTGTAGTTGATTGTATTCCGTACTAGCTTATTCAATTAGAGAGGGGAGTACGTATATAAATATTTATAAGCCCTTTTATCTAATATGTGTGTGTACTCCTCAAGCTGTTGCATCAACACTTATGTAATTCTCATTAACAAAACCACTGATATTTTTGTACTAGCATGAAAGGAAAATAAGATGGTGACATATTGGTATAATCCACCAAACTCCCTTGTGAGACGGTAGCAAGGTTAATGGAGAAGCATAAAAATCGCATGGGATCCTTAAGCGGGGCATTGGCAGAGTATATGGGTTGGGATCCTCTTTTTTTTTTTTTTTTTTTTATCATGGTCACACAACCAACCTTTATGCCATTATATCCTCCACCATTTATGTTATGCCTATTATCACGAAAATTGTCATCTCATGCATTTTATTGGTTATTGCCTCTTCAATCATCTCTCTTTCAATCTCTGAGACACTACGCATACTAATACAAGTGGTGTACAAAGGGAGTAAAGGTTACTTATCCTATTTGGAATTATGTGCTGCAATTTATTTATAAAGTTTCATGTGTCATTGATATTGCCCCACAATTTTCCCAATTTTCAGCTGATTCTATGGGTAAAGTCGTGCAAGTCCCTTTTGCCCTCATCATACAATCGGGTCGCCTCCTCCCCCTCTCTTTTGGATCACAGTCATAATCATAATTCATACCCCTTTCCATTATATCAACGTCACGCCCATATTACATAATTTTGCAAATTATATAGATACTGGTGCATGCACCCATTATATTATTTAGAAATATAACGTTACTCTCAATGGTTTTTCAATATCATTTTGTCCTAAATCAATTAATTTTCTTAGCATTTGTCAAATTCATCAACGGATCTTATCACATACCCGTTTCTGACTAGCACACAGGTTTCATCCTAAAACTATCGACAATAGAGTATGGAGATGGAGTTGCCCAACAAGCTCATAAACCAAGAAGAAAATTTTTATATGGCAGCCAGATGCAGATTTTGTACACGACAATCGTCTGGAATACACACCTATGTGTCTTAGATTATCGAAAAATTGTCTGAAATGATCACCTACATGTCTCACAAAAAAATGTCTCAGAATAACGAATGATGGACATGTTTAGAAAAACAAAAATAAACATGTTTGAAATAAACATTTTGTGTCTCAAAATAAAGAAAAATCATCTCACAATGAATGTCACACCCAAATTTTGGGTGCAGCTGGTGGATACAAACACCCAACATTTTATGATAAACCAAACATTTTTCAACTCTCTTTTATCGTTGAGGGATTTATCCAAAACTCATTGGTTTTCTACTCACTTTTTTTTAGCTCTACACCCCCTAGTTTGTGAGCCCATCATCAGTCTGGCAAGTCTATCATAGTTTGAGGTGCCATCAATCACTCGTTACATTTTCAAGATCCAACCTTGGATTCTTTAATTCATCAACGGGCCTAGTCACAAGACCACCCGTTGATATGATGACATAGTTACCTCCAAAGCTGTTTCAGGCTAGTCGAATTAATCTCATCTACATTATACATGTAGGAAACAACGGCAAAATTAAAGAAACGTCTGCTCCTCCTCAATGTTTCATTTGTCAAGACCCAAACAAAATTTCTTGCCTCGTGAATAAAGTTTACATGATTAGCGTTTGTCTTTCCTGTTATTGTTTGATATGCATATGTTGCCAAGCACCTGACCGCCAATGTTATGCAAGCGTTCCACGTGCTTGTCCTATATACGCAGCATGCATGATCACATTAGATTCACAAGTATTATGAGTGGTTAGTGAATCGCCAAGTTCTCCTTCTCACTACTTAGGCTCCTTTGGCCTAGAAAGTTCCACTAGACTTATAAATTGGTTGAGACTGAAAATTAAAATCAATGAAGACTGCAGAATAATACGGAGTAAGATGGAGGCAAAGGCAAATGGTAACGAGTGCGGCAAACGATGGTCACTAGAGGGAAGGACTGCTCTTGTCACTGGTGGCACCAAGGGCATCGGGTATCATCTTTAAATATGAAAGACTGAAAGCACTGCACAATGCAATATATCATACATCGAAAAGTCTCGTATGAGGCCATCTGATGTTAAAATACAATTATCTTAAATTTGTCTCTTTTTTTTTTTTACAGTGGTAATTTTTTGTACAATTTTTATTAAAGAGAAGTGACCACATTAGCTCATTACTTAACTAGATCTTTTTAAAATTAAGTAAATAATACATGCGGAATCATCTGAAACGAATGATATTTGGCCTCATTAGTGAGATTTTTTGGTTGCAATGCCATCATGTACAGACATGCTATAGTAGAGGAACTTGTTGGGCTAGGAGCGACTGTGCACACATGTGCCCGGAATGAAGCTGAGCTCGATGCATGCTTGTTAGAATGGAAGGAAAAAGGTTTCCACGTAACTGGCTCCGTATGTGATGTTTCTTTGCGGCCCCAAAGAGAGAAACTAATGGAGACAATCAACACTATCTTCAATGGAAAACTGCACATACTTGTAAGGGATTTCTTTCGTTGTAATTCTTCCCATTAGACTATGCTTGCACTCTATTTAGTTCCTCCCGAAAGTCAAATGTAGAAGTGTAGAACCTTATTGTGGAGGAGAGAACATGCTTGTAAGCGCACTTTAATGAAATGTGCTTGCTCTAACGAGATTTCCTTGCTCTGAAGGCTAACAGTTAGAATTGGTGGGTTGGTTTAGGTGAATAATGTTGGTGGTTGCACGAGAGAAACAACTGTCGATTGTACAGCAGAGTATTTTTCTCATACAATGGCCACTAACTTTGAGTCAGCATACCATCTATCCCAACTTGCATATCCACTCTTGAAGGCCTCTGGGGCAGGCAACATTGTCTTCAATTCCTCTATAGCTAGTGTTATGGCATTTGATGTTGGGTCCGTCTACGGACCTTCAAAGAGTAAAACATACATTTGCTTGGTTAGCTAGTATCCTCTTCTCGTCTTCGGCCTTAACATTTTGTCAGTATTTATGCTTTTGATTCCTTCTGCAGGAGCCATAAACCAACTAGCCAAGAATTTGGCATGTGAATGGGCAAAAGACAATATCAGGGTCAATTCTGTTGCTCCTGGACTTATCAGGACTCCTTTATCTGAAAAGGTACCGTATGGTGGCGGATCCAGTGGGTATCCTGGGGTGCAGCGTTTACCCCAATTTTCAGATAAGGGATACTAATTGGTAGAAAACAGTGCAAAAATGATAGAAAACATTAGAAAACAGTATTAAAAGTCGTAACAAATACGGAGTATAAAATGGTAGAAAATTATAATGTGGCTTTCCAAAAAATTTGTTCTTAGATTTGCCAATGTAATCCTGGTGCTTACTTTCCAATTTTTGCCAAAATGTTCCTAATTTATAAATCGTCACTTCTGCTAAGAAAATCCGCACCAAATGAATGAAATGGAGTTAGACTGAATCAAGTAAGCTGGTAATGAATCATTCAGTAAACATTAGGACAAATAAGAACTTCGGTCTTTGAAACTATATATTTGTGTTTAATGTGTATGTTGAATCATGTCGTCCAACAATGTTCATGACAACCTCCCAAAATTGTTTAGATATGTTGTGAAAATTTTTATTCGAACATTCGCTTTAACAAATAGATTTCTTCGATTTCGTGATTGGCAGGCATGTACCCCGGAGTATAGGAAGGCCATCAACTCACGAATTCCTCTGCAGCGTTTTGGTGAACCAGAGGAAGTTTCATCCTTGGTGGCTTTCCTTTGTATGCATGCCTCTTCTTATATAACGGGTCAGACTATAGTTGTTGATGGAGGACTTACCGTGAATGCTTTTCTACCCATTGTCCAGTGACTTAAAACTGCGAAGTGGCACGATGGAATATTACTGTTCTGTTTTCATAAGCTTTATTTCTTTCCATTGTTGATTGTCTTTCAATCGTGAAGGATCAGAGAATTTATGAATTACTACTATAAGTCTCCATTTCATTACAACCTCTTCAAGCCGGAGGAGCTGAGGAAATTGGCCCCTGGGTAACAATGGTGCTGTACTGCGACCCTTTTCATATTAGCGAGGGGTAGCGTAGGCTATCCTTAATTATTTTAAAATTGATAGAAAAATGGTAGAAAAGTATAAAAAAACGGTAGAAAATATAGGCTACCCTTAACATAGGCTACCCTCGTTATAAATTCTTGGATCAGCTAGTGCATTCAAACTTTGACTCAATCCTCCATCATGCCTCTACTTGAAGCTAATTGTCTAGGATACAATGTGCATGTCTCCATTTTATGCCAATGTTGTACAAGTACAGTTGAGTCCCCCTCACCCAACCTCCACCGTTTCTTTTGGATTTTATTAGAATAAAAGTTACCGTTATGATTAGATATATAGTTTTCAAGACAAAAAAAAAGTAAAAAGTCAATTTTTAGTATACAAGATTTTCTTGTAAAATTTGAAAATAATAATACATTTTAAACTCACACCAAATTTTAAAAGCTTACCTTTATATTTAAAAACTATCATTTTATTTTCAAAGCTGATGTATCTGACCATCCCCCATATCACCCAAGTTTGTGTCTGCAAATGTTTGTGTCTGTTCAGTGATTGTTATCAAAACTCTCTTCAAAAAAATAATTATGTCACGTTCATCTTGTACAATTTTGCCACTTGCATGATGGCGCATACACCTCTTATTATTCATGCCATTCCATTAACCTCGATCTGAAGCAGATAGTAGAGAAATTACATTCGACATAGGACTATCAAGCAAAGAGACAATAAAATTGCTATATATCCATATCTTTGACAATGACTATTTAAGACGAAAAATTTTTTTTTTTTTTTTTTTTGAAACCACTTTAAGACGAGAACTTTGATTGCGTCAACATTGGCAATGGAACGCAGAAGTTACCCACATCTTGGACATTTGCCAGCAACCGCTTAGGATGACAAGTTTGATTGCATCATCTCGGGAAATCGTCATCCTAAAGCTTGGGGCGTTTAACGTCAAATGTCATAAAACATCGCCACATCGGCGACAGTCTTCTGAGTTGCACACAATTGTATCTAGATTGCATGCTTATAATGGCCCCATAATCCAACTCAATTAATCCCTGATACTAACTAAAGTGGTTTACGAAAACATATATCACCAAAAGCAGCCGAATAAAATAGAAAGGTTGCCAGTTATTTTTCTCGGACCCGGTGACCAGTCTTTGACATGGGTGTCTGTCTGGGTGTCGATTGTTAGCTAAATCTTCATAATTTTGTATGTTTTTAGCTTGAAAGAAAGTGTCTAATATCTACATTGACTACATTCATGTCTATCTACACCCATGCCCGTATTCAAAGTATCTAACATGGGTAAATAAGGGAAAATGAAGAGGTCGAGCTTTATATGTTGCCACCTAGGTTGCACGGACACTCCACTGAACGAGCGTACCCGTACCCGACACTGAGTCGGGTACGGACACGGGTCGGACACGGGTAAATACGTGTCCGACACCCCAAAAACCGTGTCTGGTTTTTTTTATTTAAATTGGGAACGCGGACTCGAACCGACACGGTTCAGCCCCATTTTGGACACGGTTTTGACCCCTTTTGGACACAGTTCGTACCCATTGATGTACCAATTCTCACTCTCACACTGTTTCGTCGTTGCCTCACTCTCACACTATCTCTCAGTCACACGCGACACTAACTCATTTCCTCGCAGTCGCCGGCGACCTATTCGGCCCTTGCTCCATTCGTGCAGTCTAGTCCCGCACTCCCGCACACCATCAATGATAAGCTAGCAAAACTCGCTAGGCAGGTTGGGTTGTTGCATGGAAATGAGAGGAAGAGGTGTTGGGTCGTTGCAACTTGCTGGGTGGATGTTGCGTGGGGAAGGATGGGTGTGCTGTGGGGAGGGAGGGATGGGTCATGAAAACTGCAAAAAGTAACAACGATTTTGATGACAAATGGTATTTCGTGAGTTAGCCCAAAACACACCATGTAGTATAGCCCATATTAGGTACGAATGTGTGGGTAATAGGACCATGGGATTAAATGGTATGTTAGCAATTAAATATTATATTTATTTAGCCGTACCCGTGTCCTCTATTTTTTTGGGATGACGTATCCCCGTGTCCGTATCGTACCCGTGTCAGTGTCCGTGTCCGTATCGGTGCAACCTAGGTTGCCACTATTGCTAGGCATGCTAGTAGGTGACACGTTTTCGAAGGTCTTCACGTTATTGTCAAATGCGTGTCCAACCTAGCATAATTTTTGTTGAAGGACAAACAGTATATATGAGGCTACTGATGAATTGCCAAATGATGTAGTACCGTGCATATACCGATATACGAAGTGTTTCTTTCTTAATATGCGTTACCTTTTCCTACTACATAAAAGTAAACATGTTTAGTCTACAAACCCCACCAGACAAATCAAGGAAAAAGAAGGCTATTTGGCAAGGTCTCCAGACTTCAAGTCTATAAATTGGTTAAACTGAAAAGTGGAAGTGAATATCCAAATTAGAGAGAATATCACTGATAATTAGATTTGGTTAAGGTTGGTTGCTCAGATCAGAAAGTTGAAAAACTGAAGAAAAGATGGAGGCAAGCGCAAATAGTAAAGGAAGTAACAAAAGATGGTCACTAGAGGGAATGTCTGCTCTTGTCACTGGTGGCACCAAGGGCATCGGGTATATATAACGCATATTTGATCATTGTTGTTTCAGCTCTATGTTCGGTTGAATCCGTCTCAATTGGCACCAACTTGTTGTTTGTATAATTAGATTATCCATGCCTTCATCCAGTTTGCATGCGAAGACACCATGTGGGCTATAGTCTTTCTGGTAAACAATTGAACACATCTGGCTATGCTATGATGTGTTGCATACGGAGTATGCTATTCGTCCTACAAGAGTTACACTAGATGCTATTTTGCCTCTTTATTAATCTTCTTTTTTTACTTGCACTGATTAATTTGTTTTTATGCATTCTTTAATCTGTCTATTCTCACAATAGGCCTACTTTTAAGTAAAATTAGACCGTCTCTTTTGATAATTAGTATGGAGTATTATATTTTTATGTATCTTTTGTTGGAAAATATATACTTCAAGAGTACTTACAAGATAGTACGATATAGATATGGATATGGTAACTGTTCTAGGATTTAGCATTCTCTTCTTTTTTTACTCCGTATCAAACTACGACATAACATGCCAAAGAATCAACTTGCATTGTCATTGGATTTCTCTACGGCTCTGGCGCCATACTGAACAAATTAGTCATATTGTAGCCAACTGGTTTAGGAATAATACTATAATTGATATCCTATGCAATCAGAATCACTTCCACACATCTTTATATTATCTATTTATTTTAGTTTAAGAGTTTTTTTTTTTTTTTGATACATTGGAGCAACTAATGTTGCGAGGGATGGGATATAAGGATTTTGTTAGTTAATTGTTACAATGCGATCATGTACAGACATGCTATTGTAGAGGAACTTGTTGGCCTAGGAGCGACTGTCCACACATGTGCGCGGAATGAAGTTGAGCTTGATGCTTGCTTGTTAGAATGGGAGGCAAAAGGTATTCTTGTAACTGGCTCTGTATGTGATGTCTCTTCGAGACCTCAGAGAGAGAAGCTAATGGAGACAATCAACTTTATCTTCAATGGAAAATTGCACATCCTTAAGGGACTCTTTTCATATGAGTTGTATGTGGCAATCGTCCTACTTTTTGGTGTAACTTTTGTGAATGTGTTACATTGGTGATAATAACAATTTAGTATAATGCAATCCTAAAGAAATTTTCTTGTCCTAAAGACTAAATTTTTGCATTGATTGGCTTCAGGTGAATAATGTTGGTTGTTGTGATATAGAAACAACTGTTAACAGCACAGCTGAGCATTTCTCTCATACAATGGCGACCAACTTTGAATCAGCATACCATCTATCCCAACTTGCATATCCACTCCTGAAAGCCTCAGGGGTAGGCAGCATTGCATTCATTTCCTCTATAGCTAGTATCATGGCGTTCGATGTTGGGTCTGTTTATGGAGCTGCCAAAGGTAAAACATATCAGGATCAGTATCCCTCCTCTCGCCTTCTGCCTTGCTATTGCAGATTAATGTAGCCATTCTCACATATTGGCTATTTTATGCCTTCCGTTTGCAGGGGCAATAAACCAACTGGCAAAAAATCTGGCATGTGAATGGGCAAAAGACAATATCAGGGTGAATTCTGTTGCTCCAGGAGTTATCCGGACACCACTCGCTGAAAAGGTAACGTTCTGAATTTCCTAATCGCTTGACAGAGTTGTCCTAAAATCTCACTTCTATCCAGAACACCACCAGAATATAATGTTTGATCAAATTGTTAGATGAAGGTAAAGACTAACGCGTGAGTTGTTTATTTCGGAATTGCCAGAATAACTATCTACAGGAGGTTGTCATATCTCGAATTCCTCTGCAACGTTTAGGGCAACCTCAAGAAGTTTCTGCCTTGGTGGCTTTCCTTTGTATGCAAGCATCTTCTTACATAACCGGTCAGACTATAGTTGTTGATGGAGGATTTACTGTGAATGCGTTTCTACCCATCGTCTGATGAGTACTGAGGTGCCAGGTTCTGAAGTCTGAATGTTCTGTTTCCCTTAATTATCATGATTCTCACTTCTCAGCAACTGATACGTTTGATTGCTCTTTCCTTATAAAAGTGTAATACTTCTGCTGTTCTACATGCCACTTTCTATGGTTGGTTGCTAGGACTTCCTCTACTACACCATAATCGATCATGTAACTAGTGAATTACGCCAACTGATGGCTACAGGCTACGGATGGCGTTAATCTTGTGATTTTTGAGGTCTGTTGTACGTTTTTGGCCAAAGAAGATTCTAATTCAATAAGTGAAAACGGATTATTAATCCCGGTAATGTAATCCTTGCAACAGAACAGCTGAACAGACTATGATGTGAGTGATAGACATTATAGTTGTCAGATTTTTATTTCTTTTTGGGTACGCGAAGGGCGATCATGTAGCTCAGCCGGAGGATAAGTGTAATCCTTATAATCTGCTATCATGTGTTCTGGCCATGTAAGCGAGACGATCTGCTACATAGCCAGATGTAATGTACGGAGTACTCCGTATTAGAAGATAGAGCCATCCCAATGATATGCACACCGTCATCATACATCTAACGCAAATTCATGCATACATTCGCATGAACAACCCACTTAATTGCCTATAATCTTTGTTACCAATTCTAGAGCAATCTAAGATAACTAATATTGCCCTGGCACAGCCAAAAGACTATAGGCAATTCTAGAGCAAACAAAAAAAAAAAAAAAAAACAACCATGAAACAAAACTTTGTTTGTTTTTTTTTTTTATTTCTTTTTCCTTCAATATTATCATTAATAATATGGTGTGTACAGTGTATCAAACAGAAACACAACAACACTCGTCAGGATATTGTGGCCCTTTCCAGCCATAACAATAAATAGTATAGGCATGTATACCGGCATCTTGACACATTTTCTTACACTGCACTTGAGTCTCGCATTCCCCTACAAACTTGCAATTGGAGAAGATATCACCACCACTTCCTGCAAATATGATTACCAATATGCATACATTTGTTATTAATGTCTAGCAAAACCGTTATTTGATCTATCAAGACCACACAAACAAATGTCATTTGATCTATCAAGTACCACACAAACAAATAATTCATTAAAAGATTTACATTCACCTACTTTTAACACAGGTGGTTCAGCAAAAATCGCTAGACCTTTATTATATCAGGTTTAGGTATAACCTACATTAGACAAACATGATGAGAAGTCAATCAACCCATTATTAACCTTAATCATCACCTCAAAATAAATAGACGTTAAAGTAAACAGTCTCATAGTCAATCTTCAGCGACAATTATAATAGCTGCATGTCAAAAATTTGTTAATCCTGAGTCCCTGACAAATTTGAGAGTAGACTACTTCCAGAAAATCCAAAAAAGCTCTTTATCTACACTTAATAAGGATCAAAATAACAGTGAAAAGATGAAATTTCAAAAACTCCATAACGTAAAGCTAACTTCGGCAATGATCGGAGTCATAACATCAACAAAAGTACACAGCCTAGACTCTAATGAATGGAAAAGTAAATTGAACACTCAAACACCAAGTTATATAACTAGTCAGTATACTAAAAGACATAAGCAACATAGGAGAAAACAATTTCAACCAAGATAAGTAAAAAAGGGACCCTTTGTTCTAATGTGGTACCTGGAATTATTGGAGCAGGGGCAGGACTAAGTAGAGAGTCGCCAATTGTTTGGCCAATAGTAACAACTGTAAGGACAATCAGAAGTATCAAGAGATGTTTTGGGAATGACATGTTTTTACCGTTGAAACAATTCACTAGTCCTCTCTTCTCTTTTTGATTTGTTGATCAAGTTATGCTTAATATATTGATTTGTTGGACAGAAGTTCATGAGGTACAATGAATATGGATTTATAGCAGATGAAGAATATATCAGTTATATTTGGTAGAACATCTGTTTTAAGCAAATTAAGATTGAATGATGATATGCTGCTTCTTTAGTTTTTTTTTTTCGGGTACCAATTACGAAGCAAAATCATAAATACCAAAATATTAATCAATCAATTAACAATAGATTTCTTATAAAAGATCGTCCAGCCATAGATTATGACGACACTCCTGGTAGTGTTTTTTTTTTTTTTTTTTGGAGAAAGGTCAAAGCAAACATATTTAACAGACATGAAAGTTGCTCTCTCTTCCTACACCTAACAGCAAGCAAGCATCTCTAATTACAAAGACGATAAACTTTAGAAATCTTACATCATTGCAACTTCTTTATATGACATTGGGTGGAGTTGAGTGTCCATAGTAACACCACTGGTGGTCATCCACTACCGTGTAGCAGTCTTATCAGAGTTGTGGAGTCCGCTTCTATTTTGGTGCCCCTCTCTGATGGACCAAAGTACAGCAGCTTGCAAAGCCATTGCTTCTGGTGCAAAGCCGAGGATGCCTTCGTTGCTAAAGCCTCCCTGCCAATGATGTTACCTGAGTTGTTGTCCACGGCAATCCAGGCAAACCCAGCCTTGAAGTGATTCTTTTCCCACGCACCATCAATGTGGAACGAGATACTTGGGATCGGGGAAGACTGGGCTCCTCAAAGTAACAGCAGAATTTCAGAACCTCCTTTTAATCCAGTTTTGTGACGATGTTGTAAACTAACCTCTATACTATGCTTATGAGTCTAAGTTTGTTAGAGCAGCACGACAACCTGATTTTGGAGGATAATGACATCAATCAGCGCCAGATTGTGGCCTTTGAACACAATGTTATTTATGGCTAACCAAATGTTCCAAAGCATTAAGACAAAAGTACATGGGGCTAACTGAGGATGGCGACCAGATTTGGAAGCCACAGAAGAATGTCGTATATCCATTCCGCAAAGAGAGTGATCGAACTGTTTAGATCAATGCGAAGGCCAAGGTCACAGCAACCCCAAATTAAATACGCTTAACTAACTCGCATTTTGTAAATAGATGGTTCCCAGACTCAAGTTCAGTAGAACAAAGTGGACACTGCGTCGGAGTTGACATCCCGCGTCTAGATAGATTATCCAGAGTAGGAAGAGCATTAGCAAAGTGGAACGTTTTGGCGGGAACAAAGTGGACACTGCTAAAGCCTCCCTGCCAAATTTTCGGCCAAAGAAGATCGTAAATTCAATAAATAAAAACGGATTTTTTTGTCTTGGTAATGTCATTCCATTAACATCTGGAGCATATACAAGAAATATTAATTTGACATAGGACTATCAAGCTAGCGAAGAGACGATTAAAATTACCCATATCTTTGACAAAAGCCATCAAGACCAGTACTTTGATTGCAACAACATTGACAGTGGAACGCAGAAGTTAGCCACATCTTTGACATAAGAGTATTTGACAGCAACCGTTTAAGATAAACAATTTGATTGCATCATCGAATAGTCGTCGTGATGCGTCCGACTCATCAATGACATACCACGTTGAATATGGTCATCCGTGACAGTCTCCTGACTCCTGAGTACCATCAGTAGCAGAATTGCTTGTAGTCGGTTAATTGATGTCATCGAAATTGAAAACTCGTTAAGTGGCACAAATTTGTATCTAGAGAGATCATTCATCCAACCTACATGTTTATAATGAGCTCATAAGAAAACAAAGATCCCCAAAAGCAGACAAATAAATAAGATTTTTTTTTAGATCAACAAGGCGATAATGCGCTAAAATGGGCAGTGGTATGTGGCACAGAACTCTGAATCAACGATATATTGAGCATTACTTAAGTAACATCACAAAGTCATTAACATCCAATACGATAACAGCTTAAGAAAGCCATGCGTCCAAGGAACAGTGGCAGTAGGCCACTAGCTTAATTGATAATTCGCAGGAACTATACACAACTTTGGCCTGATTGTCATAGAACTTATTTACATAATTAGCAGTAGCAACACACTCAAAGAGCTCCGAATGTGTTCTCGCCACTGTATGTCATGTAAAGAAAACCATCTTCATCTTTGTGCTCCTCATAAATTGCTGACATCATAGCAGCTGCAGGAAACAAGCATATATATTCAGGTATCTAGCTATCAGCAAAGGGAGTGCAATACAAATTAAAGAATCAGTTCTCACCAGTGGGAGGTAGAATATTCTTCACAAAAATAAAAATGGCCTTCTCAGCACTGAGCTTTATTCTTTTCCGGACCACATAGACGAACTGCCCTACGGTTAAATCAGCAGGAACTAGGTACCTGCAGGTATAAGAAAGTAAAATAAGAATCAAGGAGATACGGCCAAATTTCAAATTCTTTCTATGGCAACAACAAATTTTACACATTTCACCCCTCCCCCTCGTCGCTGGTCCCTTTTGAGATGAGACTGCCAAACATGCCCCATCACAAACAGAAATAAATAGCCATTTCTAAACATCGCCCTAGTTTTTTTGCTAACTATGGCCCTAAATAAGTAAAAATACCCTTACCTTGAAAAATACCCCAAGCCACCCATCCATCCCTTATCAATGGAAGACCCACCCCTCTCCTCACTGAACAATTCATCTAAATTAACCCCTCCCCTNNCCCCCCCCCCCCCCCCCCCCTTGGCGCGTTCATCACTCATCTACCCATCCCCGTTCATTCATCCACTGTTCACCAACAAGAAAGCCAACTCCCTCTCTCACCCAAAGGCTTCGGACATCCCCAAGTCCCACAAAACCCACATCCCTCTCACCCAAAACTGATCCACACAAGCAACAACAATCTTCAACCCTGCGCAAAACTGACCTGCAAAAACAATCCTCAATGCTAACACCGCCAAGAACGAGACTTGTGTTGAACTGGAGATGGCTGAAACAAAATATGTGTTTGCCTCCGCCAGGGACGGGACCCATACACCTTTGGTATGGTCGCTCTAGTGGCCTTATTCATCAGACGTCTTCTGCTTCCAGGAATATAAAAAAAAAAAACGAAATTGAAAAGAAAAAACCCAGATGTCTAGGGAAGTAGCTTTTACATGGGCGTGGACACAAGAAGAGCAAGGTGTCTCCTTGGCCGAGACGTATGAATAACTGGAATGCGGCCTTGTAGTCTTGTTTTATGGACGTCTCTTTCCCTTGGTTTGTCTCATTTGTCATACGTTTGGGAAAATTCCAGGACAAAAAAGGATATTGGGGGTTGCTAGGTGAAAAAAAAAAGAGTAAGCGAGTCGGGGTTGCTGCAACTTGGATTGCTAAGTGAGAAAGAATGGTTGGGGAGTGAGGCAGTGGAGATTATGGAAGATGTACGAAATGGTTCGCAGTAGGTGAGTTTGATTTTATCTGAAAATTGGGGAGGAGGGTTGCTGAATTCAGTTTCGTTTTGAAGAATAAGATGTGAGAAATGGGCTATGGTGGGAGAGTATGAGTTGGATAATTTGGTAATTTGGGGTAGTGATTTGGTATTCTCATTTATTTTAGGATGATGATTAGCAAAATCATAGGGCGATGCTCAGCAACCCTGACCTTGATACGAAACAGCAGCCTCTCTGAAGAACTGCGACGTAAGTTGCCCAAATGAACTACACAACAAGCCTGAGACAGTGTTCGACAGCTTAGAACTGAGGAAGGACTACAAGTCTACAACAAACAAAAGGCTACACCAAACAAACAAAACCCTCTTATGTTCACTCCTCAATCCAGAGTATTTCCCGACACGCGCTCAACAAAGATGGTGAAATTCTTACTAGGCTGAAGAGAACAGATTCAGCCGCTACTCTTCTCTCACCAAATACTAGTTTGAAAGCTATACTTTAATCAGCTTTTATATCCCAGTTAAAAGATAATAAAGGCTGCAAACTAAGATATAAATTTTTTGTTTTGTTTTGGGTACATTCTAAGAATTGAATATTTGGGAGATATAACAAATAAGCCACAGAGTCAAAGAAAGTCACATACAGGCAACCTATGTCTAAAAACAAGACAAATAATTTTACTCAGATATAATCAAGTTTAAAAAAACATAAAGAGTAGCTTACTTCTTCTTATCAATGTCAGGGATGTCACTCTTTTCAGCCTTCTCGACAATAACCTAGATTAACCAAGCAAAGACAAATACATAAGCAGCATTCGCAAAACAATTATTGCTTAGAGGAAGAAAAAAAACTATCACTCCTTCAAAAAGGTATGGCATACAGGGATTCTGTCGGGATACTTCTCCCTAATACGGGCAGCTTCAGCCTGCCTGCGTTCTGTCATGCAATATAATGGAGAAAGTCAGCTGTTTATCCAGAACAAACAAAACATAGCCATGACGAAACAACTACTAATAATAGAACTACTCAGCATCACAGAAAAACCATAAAAGCATCATCAGTCTTTCAGCCATGGTAGTGTAAACCTAGAGTACAGCTAGAGATACTTTTATAGTGTTCATCAGCAATGCTACAGATACATCCACTTGAGCCCCTCAAACTTGGGACTACAAAGTTCATAACCCGCATAATTAAAACTACATAAATTGAGTAACACCACAATGCAGCACAGCATTTCTCTGCTGTCTATCGAGGTGAAGGGGCTGATAAGCTCCAAACAACATAAAGTCCATTACCTCAAGCGTAATTACCTAAAGCGTCACCACGAACAATGATAACCATTCACTAATGCATCATCATCATCATGGATACACAAGCATTTAAGTTTGACTATTTCATTGTACTAACAAATAATTTACCACAAACATCTACTCCAAACAAAATTATATCAAAAACGGGTAAATCGTATTCCATTCAAACACGAAAATTCTACTTTAAATCAATAGCCACAAGAATTTTGTAGCCACCACAAATCATTAAATCATAGACGTTGACTTTTTAACATTCAATGTGAGCCATTGATTACTTTGACTTTTTACATAATAATCGCCAACTTTATGATCAATTATCATGAATCAATAGAAAGTATCCTTTTATTTCAACGACTACAACATTGTCGTAGCTATTGTAGAATTCGCCCGTATTATAACCCAATCAAACCTAACAGTTGACACATTTAACAACATCACATAACAACAAAGTCTAATCGATTATTATTTCAACTTACATATACCAAAATTAGAAGAACGCAAATTTTAAAAACCACAAAAATAGTAACTTTAAAAAATCAACCAAATAAAAACTATTACAACATTCTTAATCCAAAATTACACATATCAGATCACCCAACACACAATCAATCAAAAAAGTCAAACAAACACCCGTATCCTTTTATTTCACCAACTACAACATTGTCGTAGCTATCGTAGAATTCGCCCGTATTACCCAATCAAACATGACACATTAAACAACAACACATAATAATAAAGTCTAAAATTGATCATCATTCAACGAAAGTATACCAAAATTGGCAGAACACCAAAAAAACACAAATATAGTAACTTTTAAAATTAACAAAATCAAACTTAATTCAACACACTTAATCCAAAATTACCCAAATCAGATCATCCAACACACAATCAAACAAAAAAGTCAAACAAACACCCAAAAATCAACGCAAAAAAATGTAAAGATATAATCTTTTCACAATAAATCAATTGATCATGATCAAAATCAAAACACCCAATAAAATTAAAGACTACCAAGTGGGTGTTGCAGCTTGAAGGAACTCTTGGCCATGTCGATCAAATTCACAACTGCAAAAAAAAATCAAAAATTGGATCAATAATCAACAAATTAGAGTAAATTAAAATTAGGGTTTTGATTAAAATGATGTGAATTTGAAGAAAAGAATGTTAATTTGAGAAAAGGGGGATTACCAGAAATTAGGGTTTGAGGAGAGAGAGAGAGAAAGGGGGATTGCTTGGAAGGGAGAAAAGAAGTGGAGACCCACTAAATTATGTGTTTATGGCTTCTTGGATAATGCTCTTTGGCTTTGTTTATATAGTGCTTGATTAAATTTTATTTTATTTTTTTGAAATAATAATTGTTGATAAAATGATTACTCTATGCCATTAGATTGAATATGATTTGTAGTATATACTGTATTTATTTGGGTTGGATACTTGGATTTGGATATAATGTAGACTTGTTCAATGGGTTGAGTCGGGTCAGGCCAATTTTATAAGGGTCGGGGTGGAGTGGGTTTGACACTTTGACGTCAGGTAATTTTAGGATGGGGCGGGTTGAGGGTTAGAACGGGTTAGATCGCCTCTAACGAGTACTAGATTTCCATAATATTCCAAAAAGTGAAATTTTAACGTGGATGATACGTAGGAAATTGGAATGGGATATTTTATTACTCATAAATGAGGATATGATTTGTATAATAGTTTGGGTTGGCTTGAGATTAGGTTTATTTGGACTTGGTCTAATGTAGACTTGTTCACTGGGTTGAGTCGAGTCGAGCCAATTTTATATGAGGGGTTGGGTGGGTCGGGTTTACCGTTCGATAGTTTTGGGATGGGGCGGGTTGAGGGTCGCAATGGGTCAGGTCTACTTTGGCTTGTATTAGACTTCTGAAATGATCTAAAAAGTGAAATTTTGACGTGAATGATAAGTGGGAAATTCAAATGAGATAGTTTTTACCCGTAAATAACCTAATGCAACCCTTTAAAAGTCCATTTAGTATTGACTCATTAATAAGAAGCATCAAATCTGACCAGGTTTTAAACAGGATGAGTCACAGGTTTTCAAGGGTCTCCGCCTTGTCGAACAAGCCTAGTCTAATGTAATACCCCCAAAGTAAATATGGCGAATTTGACCCATCCATTAGTTCAAATTCTAATTTTTGGTACCCTCTTTGAATGACTATTTAAAGTGAGTTTCTAACATGAATAACAAAAGTGTTTTACAAGACGTGACTTGGACTTGTAATTGTTATATGAAGTGTGTACAAAGTCGCTTATAAAAATCGAATTCTCAGTCTCATGATTGAAAAAAAAAAAAAACTCTAACCACTTGAGTTAGTTCTTTTCTTGCATTTATAGTAGCTTAAGATTTTTTTGAGTAATTAATTTATTATCTAGTCTAGGTTGAGTTTTTATATATGGGGGAAACAAGGTAATCCTTCCATTCTATTGTCCAACTCTTAAGGACCTCGTTGAAATCTTACATAGCACAAAAATTGATCTTTGTCTAGTAATCTCATTTTTTATTTTATTTTTTGGTACAAATGTCTAGTAGCCTCATTAACGTGCCCTAGCTACTGCCTAGTATCCCCCTCTTGTTCATATCAAAGTCACACACAAAAAGAGTAATTCAATTCATATCCACCTTTCGCTATTCATATTTCCTAAAATAATATCAAAGGTGTCATTGTCTGAAATCAAGTTGGTTACACGGCTTGTCAACTACCTTTACTTGCTTGCAGATTCTCTATTCATCTTATCATGATTACAATGAATACACAATGTGGCTGAAACAGCATAAGTGACAGGTTAAGATAGACAATCAACTCAGATATATACTGTATGTTGCCAAATGTATATTGCCTTCTGGTAAGTGGCAACCATACAGAGGTTTATACATTCATGGCCTCGTGAGAATAAAGGTTTATCAATTGATCTAAGCCAATTGATCCATCTAGGCCAACAGAAACTATAAGACATGCTCCTTGCAAACATTGTGAAAGCTTTGTTTAATCAGCATAAAGTGTTAGATGAGGTAACCTCACCATAAAGCGGGAATGTAAACCCTATATTTATACACTAACCTCATACGAACTCACCGTTGAACCAATTGGTTGAGTACATTAATCAGGTACGTCGCTCTTCCTCCACCAGTTTATCAATAGGAAGGGGAGGTTCAAACATGCTGAAAGCCCTAAAGGCTGAAATAACAGCCAAAACAAGGAAGCAAAACACTGCTAAGAAATGAAGAACCAAAGCCATTTTTAGCTTGCTGCAGAACCTCCCATATGCACTGCAAACTTCACTCCATGATACTTCTACATCACCTTTATATGCCAAGTACAACATCTCTGCTCCTGCAGCTCCTGATGTCACCATCAGGTAGGCCATTACCTGAAACACAAACATGAGAACTGACTATGTAAGAAGGTAACATTTCAAAATAACCGAAAGTCTTAACTTCGTACGTAGTTCATCACAAATTAATTCAGGGGCATGCAACATATTATACCCCTATTACATAACGAACGTGCGTATGTGAGGCCTAAGGTTGCATGGAGTCGGGGAAGGGGACTGACATGGGTACTGGGATAGGGGCGGGGAAACGGGAATTCCACAAAATTGAGGGTACGGGTATCGGGGTATGGCAAGAAAAAGGTTGGAAGATAACATAAAACAATTAAGCTTAAAAGAGATAAGAAAATAGACTTTTTTTTTTTGGTACAAAACAAAATAGACTTTACATACATAAATACATTTAAATAACTAGATTATGTCGTCATATAATACATGAAAATTATCCAAAGAATTTTCTGAATGAAATCAGAGTACGGGGTCGCGGACGACAGGGCCTAGGAGTTTCCACGCTACCGTAGACCGAGGGTTCTATAAACATTTTGGCATACATTAATGTTTAGCATGATGAGTCCAATTACAAGATACAATTTCTGTGAACAAAAATTGGCAATCATTTAGTGATCGTACAATAAAGAAATCAACATTGGTAACTGGTACGGACTACGGAGTAGATCAGTAGATAGAAAGAGTTCTCTATGACGAAGGACAAACTCTTTGGATAGCAAAATGTAAAACATCGAAAGTTCAGTAACCAGATGAACTCTAATAAAGTTAAAATGTGCAGAACTCATAGTTCAATCAATAAGAAATTCTTTATTATTAATCTTAATAGCAGATGATCTTTCCTTATGAAAGGATTACAAATAGTGACTTACAATGATAGAGACAACATTTGCTAGCATTTGACAACAGTAAAGAGAATAGAGAAAGAACTTTAAAGTCATGAGAAAAAACCTGATCAGAGATGAAGAAGACCCAAGCTTTATTCACTAAGCATCTTATCCAAGTTGAGATTGCAGCAGCAAGAGCATAACCAGCAGCAATGGCAGCTACGCAAACCATATACCTTCTCAAAAGCAAAAGGCACTAAGTTAACTCTTTACCTATGAAGCTAGAACTAAGTACCCGTGTGGGACACTTTTCACACGGACATGGGGTACGGACACTTGTCACTTCTTTTAAAGCTAAAATCATGCAAACTTCTGAAAAATAGTCTGTGTCTGACATGCACACACTGGACACTGAGTGTGAGTACCATAACTTATTACTCCATAGTGTAGAAGAAGATTGAAACATGCATGGCTTGGTAGAAAATTACTTCAGTAACCAAACAAACTTACTTGAGTCCCAGAAAGTTGGAATACTGAATGCTTCCATAGTCAGGGTTATCATCACTATTGGTAACAGTGAGGCATAAAGAAGCAAGACTAAGAGGAATAACAGAAAGCCTCAAGGAAAAGTCTATAAGTTTTAATCTTGGTATAGAGTGTTTGGTACTAGAAAGTTGCACATCACTTTGGCTACTCATAGCTGAAAGTCTGGAACTGTAAACTCAAGTCTAATGTTCAGTTTATAAAAAGTGACAATAGAACTGAGAACCACCCAATAATGTTCAGTTAACAAAATAGTAGATAATATAATATAATAAGAAGGATATATAGAGGAATTTGAAGCTTGGTCTTGGAGTTTAGTGTTAGGAGAGACTAAAAATAGTGGAGGTGACTAGTGTGATCATGTGAGAGAATGATTGTCCTTTTTGAAAGTGTTGCAAGGAAAAACGGTGAAAATTGTTGCCACATTGTTCCAAATTATTCCCTTTTGTGACCTTTTGGATTATAATTAAGTATTTTTTGAGGTATGAAGTCTCACAGAAAGCTACCCTCACTTAAACTCATGGGCTGTTCTTTAGTGTGGTGGTTGTGGATGGGGACTTGAGAATTTAGGTTTCATTTATAGCCTAAAGTTTGGTGCTTACTCCACCCACAATCCCCAGACTGTCAGAAGTAAGATTGTGTGTAAGCTGTGATAATGCTTGTGAGAAAAAGTAATTTTCTTTGTGGGTGATTGACTGGTTCTACTTGTTGTTTTTGGTGTAAGCACAATAAAAGCTCAACCATGCACTTAAAAAAAAGTAAATAACAAAGAAAAAATAAACAATAGTGATACAATAAACAAGTTCAGTGAGAACTATTGACAGGAAAAGCACCACGCAATGTAAA
This sequence comes from Corrigiola litoralis, assembly GCA_901111285.1. Classification (NCBI taxonomy): domain Eukaryota; kingdom Viridiplantae; phylum Streptophyta; class Magnoliopsida; order Caryophyllales; family Caryophyllaceae; genus Corrigiola; species Corrigiola litoralis. The sequence continues at coordinate 9,065 of CAAKMY010044314.1, read as the reverse complement.
TAGTCGTTTTTAGTATGAGGCACATTGAACTTGTGTGTTGAATAGTGAGTGACATTACCGTAAAAACTAAACGACTAAAGTGATCCTCTGTTTTGGTATTGTAGGAACCGGCATCCGCAATCTTGCTCTGAGTAAACCCTGGGGTAGACAATATACTCGATATCCCGCCAATCACGCACACCATATAGCCGCACTGTTTAACTAGTGATGCTCTGCACAGTTTGGCATTTATGTATAACGATATTCAACTAGCGGGATTAAGTGAACACTTGCACGCAAGTTTGTACACACCTCTAAATATTCGCATACAGTATGTAATCTGATATCAAGAACTTCATTAGTTCATTGACAGACAGCCTGTTCAATTTGATCAAGTAATTTGAGCACAGAGCCTGACATATAAACCTTTTCGAGATGGCCAGAAGTCTTTTAAATTTTTCATTTTTGGGGGGTGGCACTCATGTTTGTTATAAGTAGATAAGTTAAATTTGTTTAATAACTGTAAACTTGTCTACAAAGCTATGTTACTGGGACAGTTAGACTCTTAAATTGTCTCACATACCCGTACCGGATACTCGATACTCATACATGAACATGACTTGGACGCTTCATTTTAAGTCAAAAATTTGTAGGATTTTCATTACATAATCAAGTCCGACATTTGGATACGCACCCATGTGGTACGCTTGCAGCCTAGCCCGAGTAACATAGGTCCAAACTGCTCAACTTGTTGATGCATGTATTTTTATAGACAGAAGTTCTAAGTTGCCCTTAGCATACCTGAAGCCTACATTCCGAGTGATATGCTGAATTCCAGCAGCAAAACTTCAATAAACTGAGCCTGAGATGTTCTGTAACTTTATATGGGCGCCATAGATGTCAGGAGTATATTGAATGTTAAGTACTCCGTAGCTCGTAATCAAGATCGATTACTCTGGTTCAAAAAAAAAAAAAAAAAATCAAGATCGATTACTCGACTTTAATCCTTTATCAGCATAAATTATAAAAAATTAAGAGCAGTAGAACTTTAATCAAACAAGAAAAGACAAGAGTAAAGATCAGGATACGAGCCATGATGTCCTCTCATGCGTAATGATTAAAGGGAGCCATTCCATTGATTGTACAGCTAAGAAAGATTACAGCATTTTGGGAGGAAAAGGCTTGAGATTGGTACTTATTGTGTGACTATCAGCATTCAAAGAATGATGTATTCTTTCCAAAAGAATTCTCTCTCCTCTCAATAAAACGGAGAGCAGAATCTTAAGCAACCTATACTATATCTCGCTCTCCGGTATCTGACTCTCTCACACTCATTTTACAGATCAATTTTTCTACATACAGAGGTATTAGCTACATTGATCAAGTATAAAAACACTTGATCATTAAATCTTCCGGAGTTTGGAAGACCCCTAATCTTTGTTGTATGATCCAGCATTCAGAAATTGTTCAGAAAGCTGCAGAATTCCACAAGGCATTCTCTCCTTCCCCACACCGACGATGAACCTCGCCCATCCTCTCAACTGATTTGCAGACTCCACTGCAGCTCCAGTCAAAAGATGCAACGCAGACGTTTCCTGCCTGGGCCTTCCACTCACAATCTGGAACACCAAGCACCAGCATTTAAAGTAAGTCATAGTTTCATATTTCTGCTCGGGTAAACTTACGCAGCAGCAGGTGTCGTTTGACATAATATTGCCAGGGCACTAGTCCCCAAGTAACCAAGAAGAAGTCTAAATCTACTCTCTTCGTGTGAATTTCTTTTTGTTAACCCGACCCCTACCCCCCTGCCTCTGAGGGATTGCTACGAATCATATTGAATATTATAACCTATTTATGATTTTTCCACCAGCCGTAAGTCGTTATGATAAATAAAAAAATGAAAAAAAAGGTCAAGTTTCTTACAGAGAATAGAATGCGTCATAAATGCTTCAGCAAAATACTTAGAGAATCTGAACTGAAGCCTAGCCTTGATTAAAAAAAAAAAAAAAAAGTCTACAAAGTACGTGTATTCATGAATAATTCAAATTAAATATAGATTACAATCACGACGCCTCATATCAGACCTTTCTTCGTGACATGCTACGGTTATAGTCAGGTTTATTTATTTATTCTATTTCCTTTTCACGGCCAAGCTGCCTAACATTCAGGTGAGGTTTAGCTTGTAAAGCTATAATACATAGTACTGCGACAGAGGCCATGTACTGAAGGGCAAGGCAAATGCACAGTAGCCAACCACAAGCACTTACAATTACCATCTTCTAATATACTCCTACATGACTAATACTGTACAACTAAGCACAGATTTTTCTTCCCTTTTTTCCTATCTTGTGAGGTAACCTGTTAAGTTAATTTACATTCTCTCAAATTGAGTCGCAAAGAAGTTACTAGCAGTTGCGATTATTAAAAATTCTTGCACAAGAAAAGGTAAGACGAAAATTACCAGGAGGAGTGCCACAACATAATCTGCGATCATCAATGTGCTGTACATCCAGTCCAATAAACCAAGCACCTAATGAGACATCTTCATTGGCGTATTTGTGTAGAACATGCCTGAAATTTAAGACATATAGAGGAGACTATAAGAAATGATTCATCATCGATATTTTGTCTATGACATTACCATCGGAGCTTTGTCACTAAGCACTCACTTATTTATTGCTATATAATTCGCCAAATCTTTAGAAATGGCATATAGTTGTCCTGTAGCATGACGGAAGTATCTGTTTCCATCATCTCCGAACTTCCAGTGCTCAGGCTCATAGTACCTTACACCCCTGCTCAAAAATAGAACATCGTCAGTTAATAGAATGACCATTGAACAAGTAGTTAGCCGATAGTTCAAGGAAACAAAAGCGTACTTTTGACCAAGGACAGGTCCGGATTTCATGCATCCTATGTATATCCGAGGCTTTGAACGATGTCGAATTAATGTTGTTGCTAAGGTTGCTGCAATATCACCACAGAAGAATAAGCGTGTTATAAAAAAAATGCAACCAACCACTAGAGGACATACAGATTAGTCAACTCAGTTCCTTGTACACTAATCTAAAGATATAGAGGATTGTTCACAATGCGTACGCATTTGGTTTATTCTAAGCCACTAAATGAACAATCTTTGTTATTTATTCTCATGCTAAACTGAAACAGACTAGCTCTAGAGTCTAGATCCACTGTCTGGGCAATATCCAACTACCCAAGAACTGACCAGAATATAGTAGTGTTTACCTATATTTACATGTACATCGTCATCGACTTTGATATAGAACTCAGCATCCCACATGGCAACAGCAGTGGCAAAATATATTTTCGTTTTTGCTGACAATTCAAGATATCCCTCAACATGTTCCTGTTAGCAAATCGTACGCCCAGAGAGAACACCGTTAGACTCTTAGTATGATGGATCATTCACAAGGTAAAACTTTTTCAAAAGCTCTTCAATTGTTTAGATGTATTCATATGACAGCAATGCAGCACAACTTTGATTAATCAACTTACCAGCCTCAAAAAGTCTCCATGCTTTTGATCCTCTGCCTCAACAGCTCTATCAAGGATTCCTCCAGCAGTAGCACTGGCAAAAATAACAACAATGGTTACCACATAAACAAAGCACTACGCCCATGTGGTTTTCGAGCTTCAATAAATTTCCAGAACTACGTGTGCAAGTTAGTGAAGTATGCATATAAATAGGACAGATATATCTTTTTAAAAGTATATGCATCTGCTTTTTTCAGCTTTCATGTAGCCCAATTAATTTGAAAAGGAAGGGGTTACTGGTTTTTACTAAGAATCCGGCATCCACACATCCGACTTTCCAGAATAAACTTCACAGTTGCAGACTATGAGAGCCTTCCAAAATTAAGTTGCATTGAACCTGGAGACACTTCTGTTGATAATTATTCTACTGTGACGTGGTGTTTTCATTAAAACACTTTACTACTGATGGTGCATGCATTTATTTCCATTTGCTTCAGGTAATACAGGAGGCTCCTTAACCCTCTAATAGTAAGCCTAGGCTAGGGAATCAGCTCAAGGGAGAAGGAACTCTGTTACTTGTATCACTAGTGTTCGACTTAAAGTTTATAACGGAAAAAAGCATAATTTATGCTGCCGTTCACCAAAGGTATTGGCTGAGCTTTTGTGTTGGTACGAGCTTTGTGTTGACACTGACGCCTAAGCCAAGTGATCAGTTGCATAAATACAGAATGGGCGCAGCCCACGAACCGAACCCCTACTAAAACAGGAGTTAATAAGAGTTGCCTGCACAATGATTCTTCTGCATATTCTTTAATCTAACAACCTCGATTATAGTTTCTTAGATACCGAAAGCCCCCCACTACGAATTTACTTCAACTTAGATAGTGGAGATGTTGAAACAATCCAAAATGTCAGCAGATGGCAGTTCCATTCCTGATGAAGAAGTACTTAAGTTTGCTGATTACTTGCCTTGTTTCACCTGTCAACTTACCGGTCATCAAACTACTCTTTGTTTATAAATTTTACAATGCACTGTCTGGCAGTCACAACTGATCAAAGAAGCATTATATTTCATATTCTCCTCCACTGCAGCTTAACCAGCTATGCCATATCAAGATTTCCGATGACCGCGTGAGCGTATTATATCTTTGTTGCCAAAGGTTAATGGGTTGATCTGGGTGTGGTTTCTGTTGAGAGCACAAATCATGCCTTTACTGAGCCGTTAAAAGGGAAAAAAAACTAATGATTCATATTGGCAGTATAATCAGTCAGATCCTTCATGATGTACAAGAAATAAATGTTTCGGAAGATTGTCATGAGACGAAGATCCAGTAAATTGTTCAAAAGTACATAATCAACATTCTAAGTAGCTAAATCAATTACCTGTGGCCTATGACAAATCGCATTATGATGCCCTTCTCTTCTTCCAGCTTCCTTCTTTTTTCTCCTGATTGGTGTAAGAAGAGAAGATGATAAGATATAAAATCAAAAAAAAAAAAAAAAAATTGGTGTATCAAGACAAAGACAACAAATGAACTTGTTGGATGATTTCACAAACCTTGAGGCATCCATGTCGCACGGACAGAATCTCTTCTCTTTCTGCTGCTGAAAGCAGTGTTGATGCCAACCACCATCAAATATTTTCTTTTGCCTCTAGATTCTGACACTGGGGATCCCTCCATTATCGATTCCTGTGTAGCCCTTGCAGCAGCTAGCTCCATCTCTAAATTTGATATTGTTTTATCTAGTGTTCTGCACAAGATGCCATCTATCATTAAGAATTTCTTATCCAAAGTCAACCTCATATAGCAATTACAACAGCTAAATAGGCTTACTGTATAGCATTATGCGTCTTTGAACCTTCACCATATGTACTCTTAGGCTCATCTTTCCCACCCTTCTGCAATGCAAAACAATTATAGGTCACAACAGAGTCAAAGTATAAAAGAATACTAATTAACATAGGAACGTTGCCAACATGAATTCTGCGGGACGTAAAGATATAGGCACTGAACTACTTTTCCTTCATGTATGCGACCACCTTCCTAAAAATTTTAAATGAAGCTGACAACAAAATCATACATCACTGCACTCACAATTTCTTGACCAACATCCTCCTTAATTAAATTTTGTCTTCCATCTTCCAGTGTAGCTCGTCGAAACAACCCTTTATCTTCGGGTTCTGTCCAAATCCTGTTAGAGGAAAGTAGCAATCAGCACGTCATGTGATATTTCATTAGCCAAGGGCTTCTCTAAATTATAGCATGGAAAACCAATTTTAAAACATAAACCAAGCGTAGCACTAGCATAGATGGGGGAGAAAATTGCATAAATGGAATATAGCTCTACTCGATGTATGTAAAACTGAACTTTCTTATTCTTTTACTTTGATGTATGTATAAATAAACTCAGTGCAATCGATCGAGACATCGAGTAATATCTAACCTAAACTGGGTGATTCGGGTTCTGAGAAAAAGTTAATCACCACTGGCAATTGAACAAAGCTAACAGACACAAGGTCTGCCAAAAAAATCCAACTTATCACTTTTTCTCAGACTCAAGTGTGCTTTTTCTGATGGGAGAAAAGAGAAGCAAACTAGAGCACTACAAAAGTAAAAACCATCTAATAATAGCCAATACAGAATCAGAGCACGTTATATTTGCTGAATGACACCAAGAGTGAGTGCATGTCTGTACTTTCCAGGAATTGTTTGAGAAAAACATCAAAGGGCTTCAATTGCAACAGTACTAAAGGAAAACCGACATCGAATGAACCACATACTATAGCAACAGAGCACAAGTGAATCAAAGCTAAAGCAGTATATGCATAAACTAGCTTTGAGATATATTTATTATTATTATTGGTAGGTCATCATTCCTTAACACTTTAACAGTATACTAACCAACCTGTCTTAAGCTAAGAAACGAAAAAGATTATTTCTTGCGGTACTAGAACGAAAAAAAACTATGTCTATGATCTCTTCTACTAATATAATCATGGGGAGATCAAATCATATCAAAATGTATGTATCCCTGTTTCCACCAAACTAAGCAAGCAAATCAGTTCCAATACTAACATCAACAGCAGAAAACGAAATCCCACCAACATACTTAAAATTCAGAATTAAATTGTAACCATTGCCACCAACTATAACACTTCTATAAAGAATAAGACTATCTTCGTTATCAATGGACTCCAATTAGCAAATATTCTTTTGTCCTAAAGTTACACAAATTTGGAAATGTGACTACATCAAAGAAACAACAGAGCATTTAGTCAAGTATGGAAATAATGACTACATCAATTTATGGACACTTCTACCTTTTTTATTTTATATATTTTTGGCCCATACTACTTGAAGATAAAGGATCAGGATATTCATCAAACTGCCATGAAACAGAGCTCTAAATATGCAATCAAAACTGTCGGTGACACAAATTTACATTAATCAAAAAATTTTGTCAATCATCCAGAAAACCCACAAAAATCCACCTCAAAAATTCATCAATCTAGTACCTTTCATAAAAATTGAGCTTCAAATTAAAGACCCAAAATTGAAAACTTGATCATGATCAACCAAGAAAACAGAATTATTATAACAGTAAACAGAGAAGACAGAAACCATTAATCTCACAATGGACTCAATAATTTGAAAAAACATTAAAAACCCACCTTTAAAAATCATGAATTTGCTACCTTTCTTAACAAACTGACTATCTGATCAAAGACCCAAAATTGAAATCTTGATCATGAATTCATGATCAATAAAAAGTAAAAAAAAATAACAGTATTAAAATAACAATAAACAAAGAAGAAAGAACTTAAGTCACAATTTACTCAATAACTTAAAAAAAAATAATCCACCTTACAAAACTCATCAATTCAGTAACATCTTTATAAAAAACTGACAATCAAATCAATAGAGTCAATATTGAGAACTTGATCAAATCAAGAAAACAGATATTACTGTGACAATAAACAGAGAAGACAGAACTTAATAGTCTGCCAATTAATCACACAATTTACTCAGAATTTGAAAAGAAAAATCCACCTTAGAAAAAAATCATGAATTTAGCACCTTTCTGACCATTAAATCAAAGACCCAATATTGAAAACATGATCAAACCAAGAAAACAGAATTTTTATCACAATTATTATAAAAAAAAAAAAAACATAGCTGAATTACCTGCTAGTGAAGAACATGCCAGCACAAAAACATCCAATACAAAGAAAAAATGTCAACTTCCTCGAAACAATCACTCCTCCATTCTTCTGAGCTCCAGAATCATATCCTCTGCTCTTCCAAGACATTTCTTTTACTAACTTTTATTTCTATATCTTCTTTTCAATCTTCTCCAATGAGAATTCAGCTCAAATTCTGAGCTCAACCCACCTCACTTTAAGTGTCAAATAAGCCAAATAACAATCCCAACAAAAATACCATTAATCAAAGCATTAATCTTTAACAAAAAGTTGGGTTTATGAGTTCGATGAGAGATTGATTCTTTACTGAAAATGTCGGTGTTATTGGGCAGAGAAAGAACAGAAGTTGTAGTTAGTTGGTGTAAGATGAGAGGAATAAAGAAAAGGGAGAAATATTGTTATCTTCTTGTTCTTTGATGCATATAAATGACACTATATCATATCATATCATATCATATGTTAATATGCTTTGGGGCAGTCGCTTTCTACTGGAAGCTCAGAAATGCCGTTTTTAGGGGACGACCCACCTAACTTTTAAACTGTTTCCTCTTCTGTCGTTATGTAAACACTAAACTCTTGGCTCTAAAATCATTGTATATTAGCAATGATGGGAGTTTGGATCAATCGATAAGGGGTTGTTCATCTCACTAAAATACGAAATTTGTGAGGATAAAGGATTTTTACGCGACTTGAATCAAAAATATCGTTAGTATTGGATTAACTGATAAAGGGGTCATTGATGACTCAATGTCAAATATCACACTATAAGAATTACGTATGGTGAGATTTTATCTAACTCGAATTAAAAGTATACAAAGTAAGTTTTAGTTCGGTAAAAAAAAAAAAAAGATAAGTAAGTTTTAGTTTCCTTTTTTTTAAAGGTAGAAAATGGTTATTTGACGGTCATGTTATAACCAAAATCTAAGCTTTCTTTATATAATGTGTAGATTTAATAAGCTTTTGGGACCAAAAAAATGCGATTATTTAGGAATATTACTCCATTGATTCCAAATTAAAAAGTCTAATGGTAAAATGGTAAATATTTTATAAGTCAATGAAACAATTTTGGGAGTTTATAAGCTTGATTACTACCTTATGGTTTGTCTTTAGAGTTGAATTTAATCATGATCTTATTATTGGTGAACTTAATTTTTTGTGGCAAATGTACAAAGTTTTGAAATAAAGTGGTGTTGTTTGAAATTTTCACAAAGTACCACTACATCTACGTACAAAACTTGCGCTTTTTTTTTAACTTAAAAACCATCTTATATCTATATATATTAGTGGGTAGGAAGTCATAAGTTGGACACGTGGCATGTCACGTGGGATGTATCCATCCAATAGTTGCATGCCACGTGTCATAGCCCATTTATTAAACCACTTTTAT
>CAAKMY010044299.1:0-18782 GCA_901111285.1 Corrigiola litoralis | reverse complement strand
ATCTCACATCTGTTACAACAGTATGGAAGAAGCACATTGAAGGCTTCAAATCTAAAAGCAATGTTCCCGACTAAGATTACCCGGCATACAAGCCCAAGCACGTTTATTGGATCGGTGATATACTAGCTTCCAATATCAAAACGGTTGATGAACTACATATTTTCGTAATGTTTCTGTAGCCAAAAGATCAGGAGGTTCCTGCTAGAGTTGGGCTTTGCAGAAAGTTACAACTATGCTATCTTTCGTTACTGTTACAAAACAAATTCACAATTTAGGAAGCTTATAAGTTACTCCGTATATCACAAGATCAATATGTAAGAAGTTATACGTTGCTACTTGCTAGAGGTGATGAGCTCATAATCAGTCATCATAATCCTTCCACCTCAGAGGTTTTGAGAGCGCGGAGATAACAGAAATCAGGAATTAAAATGATCATTCATAATATTAACATCCTTTATATATGTACTCATTTTTTTTTAGCTGTGGCACAAGTACAGAACAACATTGACAGACAGACAGACATCCAGCAACGAGCGGATACAATTAGTAGTGAAGGGTAATTATACAACTTGGTAAAAAAAAGTAGAAAATGGTAAAAAAGACAGACAAATATCGCAAAATAGTTGAATCTTCACCCCTATTTTTACTTCTTGGATCTAACCATGTTGAGAGCACATTAAATATCATAATTTAATCATTAATGGCATGTTCACTCATCTGTTATAAGGTTTCACTAAGAGGACTGTCCCATGGACTTGGAAGAAATGCGAAACAAGCAGTAAGGCAGTAACTATGTGTTAGTGTAACATGATTTCATACCTATGCTAGTCAACCATTCCAAAGCTAGCTAGAGTAAACATGGAAATTAACAATATCGCATATCATCACTCGTCAAAAAAAAAAAAAAAGTATATCGCATATATATAATCAGGGAGTTGCTAGCAGTGCTTGAGATTGCTTCTCATAACGGAAACCCAAGCTCTTGGAATCATCAGCACACCAAACAAATATGCCGTGAAGTTGTTGTCTTTTCTTAAGCATCCGACAAGCTGGGAAGAACGTACTTCCTGGTGGTAAACCTTTGCTTCCATCACTAATAAAACTTGTTAATATCTTACCACCTTTGTAACGAGCTGTTTGCTCCTGAAAATAATTGATAAATTGAGGAATAGTTGTGGTATTATCATACGCATAGAACTGGAAGTTAACATAGTCTATAACATGCCCATAACTCTTCCACAAAGCAACGTAATGACTTTGGACTTCAGGATCATCAAATGGAGCAATTGAAGCAAACTTCAACACTCCTTCTCGCTTCAAAGTCGATATCAGCTGTCCAATACACTTAGCAAATGTCTCAGGATCAGCCTTAAAGTGCTCATAATCGATGTCGATACCGTCAAGATCATACTGCTTCATGATTTTTCTTAATGAAGAAACAGCGTTTGAGACCCATGATTGTACTGATGTTGGCTGGAAATAAGCAGGGTTGTTGTCTACACTGTCCCCTCCTAAGCTTAGGGCTACTCTAACATTGGGGTGTTTGCGCTTAATGGAGGACACTTGTGAAGGAGATAAATTTTGTGTGTCCCAAAAGATGTTGAATCTACCATTGGTGGGGGTTGGGGTAGCGGTAGAAGTGGTGTAATCAATGGCAAATGAGAGTATGAAGTCGAATTGAACATTTGACTTGATGGGTACGTCCGAAAATGTGACATTTTTAAACTCTGCACCTATGTATTCTCTAAAGAGGTTTGAGTTTTTTGCTTTAGCTGGTGAGAGGAGGGGAGTGGTCAAGATGAAGATTACTAGGAGGATATGGATATGGTTGTGTTTGTGTTTGAAGAAGTCCATGATGAAGAATGATGGTTTGGAAAATAATACTATGATCATGTTGTTATATAATGTCTTAAAGCCTCATGGTCCATGGAGCAGTTTGTTCAATTGGTTGACCATGAATTCGATCTTCAAACAAGTGGGTGTAGATCTTAATTGTCAAACGCATGCAACCCATCTAGAACGAGGCAAGCACATGTGTGTTGTATCTCATCAGATTTATGGCCATTAGACTATGCAGTTTTTATCTTTGTCATCATCATAAACTCGATTATTGAAGTGTACTCAATGTATTTTGCAGCTTTCAAAGAGAACGAAAAGCAAAAGCTGACTGTCTGCTGAGTCAACATATTCAACGGGTTGATTTGACTGTTTTCTAAAAAAAAAATGGCCTAAATGCTCTTTTAGTGAGAACTCGAAGTGAAAAATGAAGAGATTGGAGTTGATAATTACACAGGTGATGGTGCTTGGCGTAAGTGCTAATGTCACACCCAGCCAATAGCTAGTGGTTAGTTAGGCATGTTACTATGTTAGCAAAGTCTAAAATTGCAACTTGCAAATGAATGCATGGTCTTTATTCTATCCGGCTCTGGAGTATATATGCCCACAATCAGGTGCATATCAACTCAACGTGGCCGCTCACTAGACACGATCCTGGATATATTATCTATCAATCTGAGCAACACAGATGTATTTTAAATCTTGATCGAGTGTCACAATGTGGTTCCCGATCAATCACTTCTTTCCCTACATAATCAATTGTCACAAGTGTTTAGGCTTCATTCTCAGACTCTTGAGCAACTGCTGCAAGCCTGCAAGGGGAGTATCAGTCTGTTAAATATACACTTTGGACTCTGGAGGCATCCCCTATGCCCCTAGCTAATTGCATTTGCTTTGTTGTCAATTATTTCGAGAACCTAGTACAAGTGTGCAAGAGTCAGGACTAAAAGGAACAACAAGAAGATTATCATGCTAGAAGATTTGGTGGCGGCTGGAAAAAAGAACAGTAGAAAACAAACATAATACAACCAGCCTAATGCTACAGCCAGAAAGAGTATCTGTAGTATTACTTAGCAGATGGCCCCAAAACCTTGACAGTTAATTATGAGGTTTTCTACAATATTATTTCCACATTGCTGAAACATCAACTCAGTTGACATAAGCTTCTTGTGAACATATTCAACCCAGGTATTCAGGGAAGTCAGTGCAATCCAATTACCAGGTCCCCCGGAATCAATCATAGATGCTTGTCATCAGATATTTGCATTAAAAGGCATAAAACAGCGGCTCTTCATGAGAAGCAGAAAGTCTCGGAATGTTTAACTTGCAACAACTTGCATTTCTACAACAATTGCAGTATATCAAGAGGTTCTTTCGATTCATATATTGGCTTTCGTTCAATTGCGAGAGAAGGATGAACCTGAAAGAGTACATGTCTGCTTGCGATAAGAAATCTTCAAGCATTTGTGTCGTAGCATAAGACTATATCCAGCAAATATTCGAAGCAAAAAGATGGGGATGAGTTTGATTACCACCACTCACGTTGGTAATTACATAGGTTTTGCTTTTCTTTGACTATTACATGAGTTTGTACAATTAAAGCTCTAAGCTTGTAATAGGGATTGCAATTGATCATGTCTCTCTCCTGCTTTCCCCACCATTTTTAGCCTATTTATTTTTCATATTAAATAGCTAACCCCCTTAATTACTTTTAATATCTCAACCCCCTCCCCCAACCCAAAAACCATGTGTCCTCACTTTCTCATAGCTAAGTTTGTAAGGAATGTACGTAGTTTATGACTATGCAATTTGAATATTCTTTTGATGGACAAAGATAACTAGGAGTAATGGTGAAAGTTATTTGGACTTCGTCTAAAATCCAAACAATGTAATCCGAATTAGCTATTTGGATTGGATTTTTTGGATCTTGGATTGGACTTTTCGGAATTTGAATTGGATTTGAACTCACAAAGTTGAGTGCATAATACTTTGGATTGGATTTGGAGTCCAAAAATCCAACTTAGACCATTTTTTAAAATTTCAAGATTTTACACTTAAAAGTAATTTAGAATTTTTTGATATATGAATTGACGAGATATTTACCGGTTATTCATCACAATTAGACAACAAGGCATGACATCTGTATATTAATTAATGTTTCCAGGAAAAATTAGCTCTTTGACCACTTTTTATAGAAAAATATGGCCTAATATTTTTGAGAAATAGTGTAATACTTGAAAGTTTGGATTTTCGGATTAGACTTTGAACGTTTACCAATATTACTCTGATTGAATTGGCCGGATTAGATTTGGACTCGAAAATGTCGAGGCCATAATGATAAGTCCAATATGAACCCGTCCAATATACACCCCTGGCTAGGAGTAGTTTCCTTTCAAAACAAAATAAAATAATGAACTAGGAGTAGTTTATATGAGTATCTAGATAAATTCTAAAACAGACACCAAACTACAGGCCCTGTGTATTATGTATTCCAATGTCCATAGATAAACATTTAAGTTTATTCCCAAAGTACTACTAGCTCTGTGTAGTATGTACTGTACGCCTTATTTTTGGTTTTCAAGAGAGACAAAACACATGGGAGCTGCAACAATCAGTTGAGTAACATAGAAGAGGAAGACGGCAGGTGTGTGGACCCCGCCTTTTCCTTGTAGTAGGGAGCATGCCCCTAATCAGATTAACCTATCTTAATCACAGGAAAACTTTGTTTTGTACATTTTTCACAAAATATTCAAATACGACGTCCACCTGTCTGTTCTTATAACGGTCACAAACAAACCAAGATTCAAACGGACCACCTAATTGCAACGCCGTTACCTATCGCCACTTTTTCTCCATTTTTGTTTTTTTAGGAGTATTCAAAAAGTCGTAAATAAAAATTAAAATCATTAATCGCTTATAATTTGTTACCCATAGAAAATAAATTATCAGGAACATCAAGAAAGAACAAATTTCATTATATATTGTTGTCGTTAATTGCCGCCATCACCTCTATTTCATCGCATTTCGATGTAAGATACTGGTTACGGCCTCCATTGGTAAGAAAATGTGTCGTATGGAAATGATTTGAGTTGTTCTATAGCGACTATTGTTGCCAAAAAATGCATTTTTTAGTAGTAGTTGCGACCCAATATGAAGGTTTAGATGAGAAAAATTGAAACGGGGTTTGAAATATAATCGATGCGACGTCACAAGGATAGGGTAATAGGCATGGGGTGGACGCGTTGGTGAGGAAGAGACCATACCACATTTCTATTCACATAAAAAAAGCACAAAGGAAATATCTAAGTGTAATTCATCGCAAACTGTTCAATTTCACTCATCTTGTTTGATAGGATGATTTTATCTGATTAACATTTGAGTTAGCTTGAATCCGAAACCTTCTTAATGACATTATACTAATGGCTTATTTGAGAATCTGGATTTCATTTCAAATCTAGAATTTTGGCCCAAATTCATTTTTGCAAGTCAAAAGATTTGGATTTGGATCGAATAAATTCAAATTTAGATGAAGGTCAAAAAAAAAAAAAAAAACCCAAAACCCCACCTGAAACCAACATTAACCCACAAAAATTCAACAGAAAAACAAACAAAAATAATAATCAAAGAACAAATACAAATAAATCACAAATTTCCACCACTTACTATACTCACCAAAACCCAGATATATATTAGTAGTAGTAGATTTTCAAACACCTTGTCTCCTAAACGGCGTTTCCCTCCCAAAAGAACGGCGTTATATCGAATTCCCCCACTTTTTCAAACCAAAAAAGAAAAGAAAACTAAAAAGTCATCATTAATCAATATCATCCTCCCTGTCTCTCTAACACTCCCACGCACTACACTGACTTCCTCATCAATCTTCCCTCTTTTATTCATTTACCCCCCTTTTATCACAAGGTCCAATATTCATTTCATTCTAATTTCACCCTTAATCAATTTTTGTATTCCTTCTTTTTATGTTTTAACTAAGCTCTGCTAATTTATCTGATTTAATATTAATAATACTAATAATAATAATGTCACGGGTTGTGTCATTTTCGATCTAGCTGCAATGTCACTCTTATTTTCCCACTTTTGTATTATTCCTATGTTTACCCCACTTTCTCTTATTATTTACATATCACTACTTTTCTATTTATGTGATACGTATCATTATACGATTGTTTCATTTTTGTGGATTAAGTCACAATGCAGATCCTTAGGGTCTATTTTCCATGATTGTTTTGTGGGTTGGTGATTAAATTAGGTGGCTTCTAATTTAATTGGAGTAGAGAATGAATGATTTTATGAATGTTGCTATTATTGGATGTGAGTTAGGGAAATGTGGTAATTTGGAGGGTTAGGGTTTATGATTTGTGATTAATTTGTGGGTTTGTGGATTGGTGATTAGGTGATTGTTGATTAGAGTTTAGGTGGTATTGGAATTGGAGATGGAGAGCAAGAAGAGGGGAGGAGGGGGTGGGGAGGTGAGGTCGCCGGTCAGGACGCCGAGGTCCACGGATAAGTCCACGAGGGATCTGTTGCGGCCGGAGGCGAATTCTGGCAAGATTGATAAGGAGAAAGGGGTTAATGTGCAGGTTATTGTCAGATGCAGGTGAGGATGGATTGCAAAGATTTTGATTGAGTTTGAGTTTTCGTGTTAAGCCGATTATTGTTTATTGGTAGTCAATGAATGTGGATGGATTGATTGATTTTGTAGGCCGTTGAATGAGGACGAAAAGCGACTTCAGACGCCGGTTGTTATTAGTTGTAATGAGATCAGAAGAGAGATTTCTGCTGCTCAGTTTATTGCTAACAAGCAGATTGATAGAACTTTCACCTTCGATAAGGTAACGCCTTTTTTAGGGTTAGTCGCATTGGTTGTTGTTTAGTTCATAAATTCATTAGTATTTTCGGAATGTAGAAAACAGAAATGTTTCAATTATTGGAAGAAAGATGCGCCTTTTGTAGGGTTAGTCTCATTGTTTGCTGTTTAGTAATCCAAGATATTATCATGGTTCTTAAATTTATTACCATTTTTGGAATGTAGAAAACATAATCCAATGTTGTTTGTTTCTATTATTGGAAGAAAGATAGGAGTTTGATAAGCTCGGTGGATTGCGCTTACATGGCAGGTATTCGGTCCGACATCTAGACAAAAGGACTTGTTTGATCATGCTGTGTCTCCCATCGTCAATGAAATGCTCGAGGGCTATAATTGCACTATCTTTGCGTATGGTCAGACGGGAACTGGAAAGACCTACACTATGGAGGGAGGAGCTAGAAAAAAGGTTTAATGCTTTGATTTACGAAAATTTTTGTCCCTAAGCTGTCAAATTTAGTTTTAGTACGACTGTAGTTGATACTAACTGGTGACTGTTGTCTTTGTTCTTCAGAATGGGGACATGCCAAGTGATGCTGGAGTAATCCCTAGATCAGTTCGACGTATTTTTGACATATTGGAAGACCAACAAGCCGAGTACAGCATGAAAGTTTCGTTCCTGGAGCTGTACAATGAGGAGCTAAGCGATCTTTTGGCCCTTGAGGAAGCCTCAAAGTTCATTGATGACAAAACCAAGAAGCCGTTGGCACTTATGGAAGATGGTAAAGGTGGGGTGTTTGTCCGTGGTTTGGAGGAGGAGATGGTGACTACTGCAGACGAAATTTACAAAATCTTAGAGAAGGGTTCAGCCAAGAGGCGTACAGCAGAGACACTTCTTAACAAACAAAGTAGTCGCTCACACTCTATATTTACCATCACAATTCACATAAAGGAGTACACCCCAGAGGGCGAGGAGGTGATCAAATGTGGAAAGCTTAACCTTGTTGACCTTGCTGGTTCAGAAAATATATCACGTTCTGGTGCTAGGGAGGTATTACATTTTCTACATGTTATATTTCTCTTTAGCTTGCATGCAGCGTGCAATGGCTATCTTATGACATTTTATGGAGATTTAGAACTTAATTGATTGATAGTTAAGCTACTATACAACACGTTAAACACCAATTTTAAGTGTGGAAAATTGGACAGAGTCGAGCAAGGGAAGCTGGAGAGATCAATAAAAGTTTACTTACACTTGGACGTTGCATCAATGCTCTAGTTGAACACTCAGGGCATGTTCCATATAGGTATGAACGGTTCTTAGCCTGTTCATTTAGATACTTGTCATGTTATTCTAGAACCATTTTGACATGAATTTAAGAGAGTTGTCTGGGATTTCAGGGATAGCAAGTTGACACGGATTCTAAGGGATTCCTTGGGAGGGAAAACAAAGACATGCATTATAGCTACCATAGCTCCGTCAAATCCTTGTTTAGAGGAGACTCTTAGCACTTTGGACTATGCCCACCGCGCAAAGAACATTAGGAACAAGCCAGAGGTCAGTGACTTCTCTTTAGTGTTTTAAGCTCACTTTTTCCTGTATTACACACAACATCAGATTCTTAAGAGCTTGTTGTTTGATTCTATTTTCAGATTAACCAAAAGATGATGAAGTCTGCGTTGATGAAGGATCTATATTTTGAAATTGAACGGCTTAAGCAAGGTCTGACACATTCTGTCTCCTCCTCTCTCTGGTTTTCTACTTTTCTTTTTCCTGCTGCACTAGTGCCAGATTCCTGTAATAGCTTTATCTTGTCAGCTAAGTAAGGGTTGTGCTGTGCTTGAGTTTCTAAACCTTTTGTGTTTGACACGATTCTTGAATCAGAGGTTTATTCGGCAAGAGAGAAGAATGGAATATACATACCACGTGACCGTTATCTTTTAGAAGAAGCAGAGAAAAAGGTCTGTGCCTACTCTCCAGTTCTCTGTTTCATTTATCAGTCTGTTGCAACCTTTAAATTTTTCATTAACCATTATGTGGTACTTATCATCCAGGCTTTGACGGAAAAAGTGGAGAAAATGGAGCAAGACATGGAATCCAAGGACAAGGTACACATAGTAGCTTAATTGACAAACCATTGTGTTGCAGCTTTTGTAAGGTTCTGATGCATGATGCTAATTGATTATTCAATTTGCTTTTTAGCAACTAGTGGAACTTCAAGGGCTTTATGATTCTCAGCAACAGTTGTCTGAGGATTTGAGTAACAAACTTGGAATGACAGAGGTATTGTCTGATTTGTCAACCTTTTGCAGGTTTTACTGTTGATGAACTTTATTGATATGTCTTTTCTATTACTTTTAACACACTTGATTGGAATCTTCCTTTCAGAAAAAGCTCGAGGAAACTGAGCATGCTCTATCTGATCTTGAAGAAAAGCACAGGCAAGCAAATGCAACAATCAAAGAGAAGGAATACCTAATAAGTAATCTACTGAGATCAGGTGTGCAAATATTGAATTGTTCTCTTGGACATTTTGTCTTTCATATGCAGTTTTCTAGTGTTTCAGTTGCTTCCATGGACTTTCTTGATTATTTGGGCTTGTACTTTTGGATTCCTTTAGCTCTCATAAATCAGTTTGGGTATGGAAGTACTTGACATTTAGAGTAATGCAAACTTTTCAGAGAAAGCTCTCGTTGACCGGGCAATTGAACTTCGCTCAGAACTGGAGAGTGCAGCATCAGATATCTCTAGTTTGTTTGGAAAGATTGGTTTGTATCCAGAAACATCATGCATGTTTTCATCTCTCAAATTTGCATAAGACTAATAAAAAGGGCCGCTAATCCTTCATTTGTGTTACAGAGCGCAAGGATAAAATTGAGGATGCGAATAGAACCCTTGTTCAGAAATTCCAGTCCCAGTTGACGCAGCAGCTTCAAACACTGCACAAAAGTGTGGCCGCTTCTGTGACCCAGCAAGAGCAGCAATTGAAAGACATGGAAGAAGACATGCAGTCTTTTGTATCAACTAAGGCAGAGGTAACATCGAGTTTTCCACCTTGTCCCGTACACCTCAGCCCAATGATATGAATGTCTTACCATTAACTGGTGCCTGTAGGCTGCTGAAGTATTAAGGCAACAGCTAGAAAAGCTAAAGTTGATGTACGGTACTGGAATTAAAGCATTGGATAATTTATCAGTCGAATTCGAAGGAAACTCACAATCAACGTTTATAGACTTAAATTCAGAGGTATCTAACCATTCATCAGCCATTGAAAAGGTGAGACCTGTAATAATGAAGTTTTTGTAATCCTTGGCAAATCCTTTTCCCTTTAGAATTTTTGACTGATGTTAGGCTGCATGACAGCTTTTTAACCAATTCGCCCATGATGCTGATGCATTGCTCAATGAACTACAAAGGGGTCTCAGTGATCAGGGAGAGAAAATTATAGCATATGCCCAAAGACAGCGTGAGGTCCGTTTGTCAGTGCATGTTGGTTTTACATTAAGTGAGATAGTATTCGGAGGAAAATCACAATTATCACAACCGTTTCTTTTATGTAAACGTTTCAGGCACATTCAAGAACTGTAGACACCACTCGATCGATTTCTAAGGTTACAGTCAATTTCTTCAATACCTTAGACACACATGCATCTAATTTGACACACATAGTGGAGGAAGCACAAACAGCAAATGAACAGAAGTTATCTGATCTCGAAAGGAAGTTTGAGGT
Organism: Corrigiola litoralis; assembly: GCA_901111285.1. Taxonomy (NCBI): domain Eukaryota; kingdom Viridiplantae; phylum Streptophyta; class Magnoliopsida; order Caryophyllales; family Caryophyllaceae; genus Corrigiola; species Corrigiola litoralis. Next base: position 8,393 of record CAAKMY010044299.1, on the reverse strand, counting down.
GATTTCATGTCTGTTTTCATATCAAACTTGTTTGCATATCTCACATTCTTGACTCTTAATGTCCTATCTATGCGTATGTAGGAGTGTGCTGCCAAAGAAGAGAGGCAATTGTTAGAGAAAGTTGCAGAATTGCTTGCAAGTTCAAATGCTAGGAAGAAAGAACTGGTTTGTTTCTACCTCTACTTCATTGATGATTTATATCCCTTCGTGAGGCCTTTGCATTATTTGTTCTGATAACTTTAGGAGGTTAGCTGAACTGAGTATCAAGCAACAATCCAGTTCTTGGCCCATCACCTTTGTTAACGATGATTAATATGGTCATACTTTGTTGATCAATGTACTCCCAAATGACATGTGGAACAAAATTCCATGATTGTTTTGTGTTTTTTGTACTTTAACTTCTATGATCACCAATCGGGTTTTCGTTCTGCAGGTTCAAACAGCCGTTAATGGTCTTAGAGTGAGTGCTGCCTCTAGAACCAGTGAACTTCAGCAAGAAATGTCAACCATGCGACAAGATACTGCTACTGTCAAAGCTGATTGGACAGTTTATGTGGAAACAAGTGAATCTCAGTACATTGAGGATACTTCTGCAGTAGAAAGTGGAAAGAAGGCTGTCGAAGAAGTCCTACAGAGCTGGTATGCTGATACTTCTTTTTGTTACTACTCGCCACTCTGTCTTTTCTTAGCCTGTGTGAAAGCATACCATGAATTTGGCTTTGTCAACATTCACAGTTTGCATAAAGCGGAGATGGGAGCACAACAGTGGAAGGATGCACAACAATCATTGCTGAGTCTTGAAAAGAGCAATATTTCTTCTGTTGAATCAATTGTTAAGTGAGTTGCTCTACCATTATATCTCATGAGCATTTTCAGTTAAATGGGCACAATGATTAAGAATACGATGTTAAGTATTTAAATTTTTAATTTTATTTCCAGGAATGGAAGGGAAGCTAATCAAATGCTTCGGACAAAGTTTGCTTCTTCTGCATCATCGACTCTTCAAAATGCAGATATCGCCAACACCGATCTCATTGCAGCCGTTGACCGTGAGTATCCGGGATGAATCCCAATGTCATTTATATTTGTTTATGCTCCTTTAATATAACTTTCAATAAACTGCAGATTCTTTGCAACTGGACCATGATGCACGCAGCAATATTGACTCGATGATTACTCCTTGCTGTGAAGACGTGAGGGAACTGAAAGGTGGCCATTATCATAAGATCGTAGAGATCACCGACCATGCAGGAAAATGTCTTCTAACTGAATATCGGGTAAGACTCCTGAGATTGCATTGGCCATTAAGTAATAAAGGCACGAGTTAATGCATGTTGAACTTCTTGGAGAACTCCTTAAGACTGAATACTGAAAGAATAATTGTGTCATATTAAACATCACACAAGTGTGTTAGGTTTCACAGTTTTGTATTTTTATATATTGAGAGATATAACTCATATTTATCAGCTATCCATCATTTGGGATCCTTTTTTGATTAAAAAATGAGGTTATTTTAGAAAGGGGAGCGAGTAGAAAAAACACAGTACAAGTGTGGAACACCTTATCTGATGAATTGCCTTGTTTCTCTTTGGAACAGGTGGATGACCCAACTTGCTCGACTCCAAAGAGGCGGCCAATCACCCTGCCTAGTGTGACATCAATCGAAGAACTTCGGACCCCTGCGTTTGATGAGTTGTTGAAGTCGTTTTGGGATCCAAAGTCAGCGAAGCAAGCAAATGGTGACGTCAAACATGTTTTTGGACACTTTGAAGGTGCTCAGTCTGTAAGAGACCCCAGGCTTCCTCTCACTACTATTAACTAAAGTGTGTTGGATAATTTGGTTGGATGCATATATGGCAATATGCAGAAACCATGTACAGCATGTATATGAACCATGTAGCCTGTGTTCACTCATTCGTTCATTACTTCATTGTTTCTTGCAGAATCTCAATGTCTAGTTCGGGAGCACACTGTAGGCTATTAAATATACGAGTAATTTTTTGTTGAGGTTCTTCGTACTATTGAGTGATATTCCTGCTCTACAGTGGATATTAGTTTGTAGTACAATTTGCCCACGTAGGATTTCGGGTTCTATTGGAGGGTCATCGGGTTTATTTTACTTCAATGAAGATTTCAACAGCTTCTGATACTACCTAGGAAGTGTTGGCCCTGTAAAGAGTGAGGTGTGTACATCTATTTGTGACTTAATATGGGATAAAAAAAAGACAAATCAACTTTCATATTTTTCAAGACTGACTAATGCCTTCATAATCTCATTAAAATTTTGTGTTATGAGAGTTGGTAATATTAAGGTCACCAAATATATTCCACAAAATTATCACAAAACAATAGCTAGTTACTTGTTTACTTAATTTCCAAGCACAATTAAGAAGCTAAAAAAATTGAAATTTGAGATATTTACTTTACTCAAATATTTACCCTCGTTGATGGACAAGCCTACAACCATCCGTCAACATTCTTCATCAGTCGACGTGACACATGGTTAACTACTCAAGAGAAATGAACTTACTCTCTTCATTTACTACATTCCAAGAAGACTAATAATGTGATATGAAAAATGGTGAATATACATTATTATGGTTAAAACAACTACTCTAGACAAAAGAAAAATGCTCCATTCATTTACTACATTCCGAAAACCAACAATTTGATGAACTAAAAGGGTGAATATACATTCTTCAAGTTATAATAACTACTCTAGACAAAAGAATACCCTACTCTTTTCACTTACCACCTTCATATAATTAAAATAATAATAATAATAAAAAAAGACGCCAACAAAATTACAAAACATACACTATTTTATTTATTTAATACTGGTAAGAAGAACTATCTCATAGTGAGAAACACTTCTCTTGAAACAAACTCCTAATCCATCTTTCTGGTGAATAAATATCATCTAATTCTTTTGTAGTAGAAAAAAGTCATTACAAGCTTTATCTACCATAATAATCTAATTCGCCATTCAATCTACAACTCTATAACCAAATTTCACCACTCAATTCACTGCTCTAATTTCTTGTGTAATCTCACCATCCAACTTACTACTCTATTACAATCTAATTTTATTTCACAAAAAAAAAAAACAATCTAATTTCAGCATACCACTAGAATAGACGAGTGATGAATTTGTCCTTAAATAAAATGAAACCAAAACAACGGTCTCTGTTTTCCTTTCTTTTCCTTTTGGCAACTGGTCTCTCCCTCTCACACACTCACTCACTCACTCACTCACCTTCTCAGTAGTGAGTAGTAGTCTATCAAGTGAGTAAAGTGAGTATGCTGGGTCTCCGTTCCCTCTATGTTTTACAACTACAACAACAACTACAACACCAACACCACCCCCCTCACAACAAAAAAAGACAACACGCACTCCTCTCCTCTCTCTGCTCTATTAAACCTTTCCCCTTTCCTTTTCCTTCTCTCTCTCTCTCTCTCTCCCACCTTCCTACCTCTCAGCCCTTTTTCGTCATTTCCAATCCGACGCTCCTCATTCCTCCACGTCCTCATCATCTTCTTCCTCCCCCCCCCCTCTCTCCTGTATATACACTCTTATACATAATAATACTAATACTTATACTAGTATATCAATTATAACCGCTTCTCTCTTTTTCATTCTAGGGTTTCCCCGTTTCGAAACGCCCACGAAACGTTTCTTTTTCTCCCCCCGCCATTCCTTTTTTCAGGTATATTTTCTGACACCCTTTTCCTTTTTCTTCTCGTTTATTCCATTCTTTTATTTTTTTACTTTACTTTTTTTTTTATATCGTATTGTATTATTTGCCGTAAATTCTTTTATTTTTTAACATTGTTGTGCAACTCATATTGTATATTGCTGTGTTACTTAGTGTTGTGATTGATTATTTTCTAGGGTTTCGATTTGGGGGAGATAAAAATTAGGACTTGTTGTTGAGTTGAGTTGGATTATTGGTTGGTTTTGTGAGTGATGGCTATTGAGAAGAGCGGCGTGAAGGGGGCGGGAGTGGTGGCGGTGGCGAAGATGGAATCGGAGTTTTCGCTGGGGAGTGGGATTAGGGAGAGTGTGTCGAGTGACGACGAGGAGGAGATGAATGTGAAAGATTCGGGGGTGGATTCGGAGGAGGAGGAGGACGACGATGATGATGATGAGTTTGATGACGCGGATTCGGGGGCGGGATCGGATGATTTTGATTTGTTGGAGTTGGGGGAGACGGGGTCCGAGTTTTGCCAGGTGGGGGATCAGACCTGTTGTATTCCGTTCGAGTTGTATGATTTGGCGGATTTGAGCGGGGTTTTGTCGTTGGAAGTGTGGAATGATTGCTTGACGGAGGAGGAGAGGTTTGGGCTGACCAAGTATTTGCCTGATTTGGATCAGGAGACGTTTATGAGGACGTTGAAGGAGCTCTTTGAAGGGGGGAATCTGCATTTCGGGAATCCGGTTGATAAGCTGTACCAGATGTTGAAAGGGGGGTTGTGTGAACCGAGGGTTGCGCTTTATCGCAAGGGGCTGGAGTTCTTTCAGATACACCAGCATTATCATTTGTTGCGGAAGCATCAGGATTCGATGGTGACCAGTCTTTTTCAGATGAGGGAGGCTTGGCAGGGGTGTAAGGGGTATAGCATTGAAGAGAAGCTGCGTGTTTTGAACATTAAGAGAAGTCAGAGGAGTTTAATGGGAGAAAGGAATGACGACATGGGCTCTGATTATTCTGATAGGGAGGAGTCGGGCGAGACTATGTGGGCTGCAAGGCCTAAGGGAAGGACTGCTGGGCAGAAGGCGGGGCGTGATCCCATGTATGGTGCTGTTCCTGCTATGGATGTCTTTTCTCGGGATAGGGCATTGGCTGTTGATGTTACAAGGAGTGGCAAGTTGAATCGAAAAGGAGGACCCAAAACCGTTTCACAGAATGAACTGGCTCAGCGTTTCCAGTCTGGCCGTCATGGCCACCAGAGCATAAAGACTGGTGCATATGGCAGAGAGTCGGTTCTGTCCAGAGGAGGTAATGCAGGTTTCTATGATGGTATGATGGCCAGCGGTGATGACGAGCAAGAAATGATGTATGAGATGGCGTCCCAGAGAAATTGGAATGTCCTGCATGGGAATAATGTGGATCGGGGGAGGCCTGTCAAGTCTGGAAAGAAGCGCGAAGCATTCAGAGGTGATGAATATGATCTTGACAGTTATTCAAATCCTCATCTTTCAGCAAATGCTAACTTCCCTGGCCAGGGGAGGAACCTGAACATTAATCAGCTTTCCGACATCAGAGTCTTGACTTCTAAGCCATCAAATATACGAGGTCTGTATGACCCTGAAAGATATGACCCTGAAAGAAAGGCAAAGTATGTTGACCCTATGTATGAGGATCAAATGCGGCCTGTAAAAGGTCGACCTGCACAGATGATGTTGAAAGGAAATCTGGCTAACTATGCAGATGTTGCAGAACCATATTGGAGCAAGAAAATGCAGGGAGAAGCGTACTTAGCTGGCACCTCCTTTGAGTATGAGAACAGGGATGTCAATGTCCGAAAGATGAAGCTGGGTAGAGAAGTTCCTGATTCTAGAATTAGAACTTTGCAAGCTTTGGGAAATCAGATGGATGGTAGGATTTATCGTCCGGAGAAGCGTGCAAAGGTGTTCCAGGAGAATACTAGAGGGGCTTCAGTTCGGAATGGAGGGCCCAATATGTTTCCTCCAAAGAGTGGAAGGATGTCTCATCGAGGTGAGGATGCAGAATCTGAGTCATCTGATCAACTCGAGGAAGATGAGGACCGGAGTCCTTCGTTCATGCCCAACCGAGCGCTTTCGGGTCGTTTGGAGAACTCTCGATCTTCTTTATCCAGATCAATTTTTGATAAGAAGGAGAAACGCCATAAGAAAGGTTTAAATGAAAGTACTTTGATACATGAGGGGATGCCTCATGCGTCCAGTTTCATGGGTGATTTTGGTAGACATATGCAGAGACAAAATGAAACTTATTACCTGAAAAGCAGGCAGAACGCAAAGACACAGCATCTAGATTCCTTACAGAATTTCATGCCAAGATTTCCAGAAGATTCTTACTATGGTGGTCTCGGGAATCCGAATGCTGAAAGCAATAGGAACTCAGCCTACACAGTTGGAAGGAATGGCCAAATCCAAGCAGAGCTTGCTGGAAGTTTTCCCATGTTTATGAATAATGCCTCCCCTGTTGAGAGAAGGCAGAAAGGAAATGTTGGTCATGAATTCTCCTTGCGTCAGTCAAAATACATGCGAGATTACGCTATGGAACAGGATGGGTTTTTATTCGAAGGCAATCCAATGGCTGGAAGTGCCAGGGACTTTGATGCCACATTAATTGGTTGTACTTCAAAGAAGCAGAAGAGAAAGGAGGGTTCAGCGGAAATGGATGGACAGGATGGATCTGACTACATGCAATCTCATCAGACACTCTCTGAAATAATGAAGTCTCGGGGCAAAAAGCGACCGCAGGCAGACAGTGGTTCACCAGATGCTGGTTCGTCAGAGCTGCCTGGTCCAGAGGTTGGCATGGAAGAGCCAGAGCCGGAAATTAAACCACCTAAGAAGCCATCCCCTTTGGTAACACCCACTATACATACTGGCTTCTCTTTCTCTGTCATTCACCTTCTTTCAGCTGTACGCTTGGCATTAATAAGCCCCAATCCCGAAAATCCTTTGGAGGCTCAGAAGCAGCCTGAAAATCCTGGTGCCCAACTAGAGGATCAGGCTCAGAAGCAGCCTGAGAATCTCGGTGCTCAACTAGAGGATCAGGCTCAGAAGCAGCCTGAGAATCCCGGTGCCCAACTAGAGGATCAGGCTCAGAAGCGGCCTGAGAATCCCGGTGCTCAACCAGAGGATCAGAATGAAAAGCATGAACAAGCAAATGGTGTCCAACCGCAGATTGATGTGAATAATACTGGGAATCATGAACAAACAAGTGTCCCTTCCGTGTCAGTTCATGAAATTGTGAATCGGGTGAGATCAAATCCTGGAGATCCCTGCATTCTTGAGACACAGGAGCCTCTACAAGATTTGGTTAGAGGGGTTCTGAAGATATTTTCATCCAAAACAGCTCCTCTGGGGGCCAAGGCCTGGAAGCCGCTCATATCTTATGATAGATCCGTAAAATGCTGGTCTTGGTGTGGACCAACTCCACAGACGTCGACAGATAACGAACCCCCTGAAGAGGTGACATCACCTGAGGCTTGGGGAATCCCGCGAAAAATGCTTGTAAAGGTAGTTGATTCATTTGCCAATTGGCTTAAATGTGGCCAAGAGACCTTGCAGCAGATAGGAAGTCTTCCTGCACCGCCTCAGGAGCTGATGCAGCTCAATTTTGACGAGAAAGAAAGGTTCAGGGACCTTAGAGCTCAGAAGAGTCTAGCCACCATTAGCCCCAGCTCTGATGAAGTCAGGGCTTACTTTCGTAAGGAAGAGCAACTGAGGTATTCTGTCCCCGACAGAGCCTTCTCTTATACTGCTGCTGACGGTAAGAAATCCATAGTAGCTCCATTGAGAAGGTGTGGTGGTAAGCCAACATCAAAAGCCCGTGATCACTTCATGTTGAAACGTGATCGACCTCCTCATGTTACTATCCTTTGTCTTGTAAGAGATGCTGCTGCCAGGCTACCAGGGAGCATTGGTACGAGAGCTGATGTTTGCACTTTGATAAGAGACTCTCAGTTTATTGTGGAGGACGTCTCTGATGCTCAGGTTAATCAGGTGGTTAGTGGAGCATTAGATCGTTTGCATTACGAGCGTGATCCTTGTGTACAGTTTGATGGAGAGAGGAAGTTGTGGGTCTACTTGCATAGAGAACGGGAGGAAGAGGATTTTGAGGATGATGGTACCTCCTCTACAAAGAAATGGAAGAGGCAGAAGAAAGATGCTTCGGAGCAGGATGACCAAGCCACAGTTGCTTGTCCTGGCAGTGGAGAACCCAGTGGTTTGGATCTTAGCTCTGATCTTAATGCCGAGCCGCCTTGTATAAATAGTGACAAAGTAGTGGAGGTCATACACGATGACACAAAGCAAAATAAAGAAGATGATACAAAGGCCGTTGACATGCCTGAACAACTTGCTATGCTAGAAAGTAGTTTGCACTGCCTGGAGAACGTCAAAGGTGAAGATTTTGATGATGGAACATAGGAGATGGAAAGAGGCAGACTGGACTTAGAGAGCAACCTTGTAAGAGAGCCTTTTCAGGTACTAATAGTGATTGTTCCTTCTTGTTGTACTGTAAATATTACTGAAGTGTCCTCTGCTCAACTGACAAGAGAATACTGCCCTTTCGGCTCATATTGTTTTTAATTTCCATTTGGAAAATTCCTTTTTGTTTTGTTGTTTATGGAGGAGGTTTGAACTTCAGAGACATACTCCCTCTGATTTTAAAAGA
>CAAKMY010044298.1:0-13200 GCA_901111285.1 Corrigiola litoralis | reverse complement strand
TTCACACCCGGCGTTGCCCGGGCTATACTTTACAGAATAAGATACGATTATAACTTAAAGAAAATTATAGAATATTAGATTATATATTTGGCAAAGCTGACTAGACATCAAAAAGGTACTCCGACCATAAATAGAAGCCCACTCCACATATGTCGCAATAAGAATCATACAACAAGTTGTATGTACAACAAATAACAAGTCATGCAATTTTACACATTGAAACAATAATATTGATTTCAGATCCACTTTTCTCTGTCACCTAACCTGTCAGTCTGTCACCTCTCTCTTCCCCTTCCCCCTTTCCCTGCCACAAAGCAGCCGCACACCTTCACTCTCACCCTCCCTCACAACCCTCTTGCACTCGCGAACCACCCTAACCCCCTTCCCCTCAGTCGCCAACCATCCCAACCCACCCTTTTTCAATTCGTGATACAACCTAATTCAATATATATATATATATATATATATATATATCATCTCTCTAAAAATAATTGTTAATGGCTCCCAAGTCCCAAGTCTCAACCTTCCTAAGGAATGGAAAACTAATGAAACCATGGTATACACAGAAATCATCATTAACTCTATTTAAACTTCTGAACTGGGAACATAATTCTAGCCAACATGACCTTCCAACTAAATTTTCAGTTCACATACAAGAAAAGGACATTCCTTGGTCCTTGCACAACTAATCTGCCATTCGCTCCAAACCACTTCATACTGTTCGCAAAGGTGGGTCAAAACGTATACCTGAACTTGTAACTCTTAAACCAAGATTCCCCTCTTTCAAAATCCGTTCTACTGATAGTTTGGTCCGGAAAATGCAAAGATGCAGCAAAGGACGAAGCACCACGCCACGCGTCAAAACTTGGATCCTTCGCCCTACTCAGCCTTATAGGAGTCCCACAAGGCCGTATCATCCGAACTCCAGCTTCCAAGCGCTCACTTAATCCAGGAAATTGACAACTCCCACCGGTTAACAATATGGAATTAGTGAACTTCTCCTCCAAACCCTGGCCCTTTGGTAAAAATCTCCTAAGAGATACCCCAACCATTTCGTCTAATCCAGACTGGTCAATCCCAATTATACTAGGGCTAAACAAAATTTCTGGGCATCGAAATCTTTCAACACCCATTACAATTCGGAAATCTTCCTTCGTAAGAGCACGAGCACGTGGAACATCAGCTGCTTGATATAATCCAGTTTCTGGTTTAAAACTGGGATCAATGTCCTGCCACACAAACAACAACTGTTAAGTACAGCAAAATTCACAATGATTTTCTCCCCTTTGATTTCCGAAGGGTTGGGGGTGTACCCTAAACTAATAAAATTCCACGGGACTATTTGACTTGCCTGGAGTCTAGAAGTGATACGTGTAAACTCTGCTTCATCTTCATCAGGTCCCTCATCCTCATCATCGTTATCTTTGCTCATCAATTTGTAAAGTTGCCAATCTTCGTCTTTAGCACCAAAATTATCCTCACCTTTCCCTCTATCAAAAGCAGCCGTTGTCAAGAGGCGCATCCTTTCTTTTTGGGCCGCATTTAATCTCTCGCCACGTCCAACTGCACCAGATGTCTGGTTTCCATTTGAATTGTTACCATTTGTTCTCAATCGTCTCTTCTGTTCAACTTTCTCTAAGAGCTCTTTATACTTGGCTCTCAGCTGCTCTAAATAGAGTACTGGGTTTTCCCTGAATCACGGAAAAAACAATAATAACTCAACTGGTATTTAAATAAACAGGCTACCGATCTCATAGCCCAGCACCCAACAAGCAGCCATCAAGAAGCCCAAAAAAAGCAAGAACACAGCAATAATCAGTACACTCTTAAAAACGAATCACATCTCAATCTTTGATAAAATACACAGATTTGTATCAGGACATTTCTTTTAAGAAAAGCTACAGTCTACAGATGCATGATTGTGGTTGGTTGCCTAAGCTTAGAAAAAACAGCTCTAGATTATGGAAGACATGTGCCTCTGAGTTGAGGTAGCAGGAGCAGGAGATACCTTCCAATTTTGGTAACTTATTAGACTCACTCCACTCTAAATATTCCCCTAATATTTGGTCTCATTCTAGAGGAGGTACAATTTCTAGGCGTGGATAATGCTGTAATAATAATTCAGCAGTGAATCAACAGAAGAAGTCTGACTGACCAAATATTAATACAAATTGCCTGGTTCTCTAATCCCAAGCTCACACCTTATAAGTATAGGAAGCTATTCAGCCAGATTGACAACATAAAAGCCCAATTCAAGATCATATGTTTTGAGAAAATATAAATTTCTTGCTTATTCTATAGAGTAAAGGAGTGTAGACTATAACAACTCTTAAAAAGTAGATGTAACTTTACCCTAATTTGGCTAATAGTAACAATTTCGATTTCTTATGTTTCTGTTCAACCAATTTCATTGGTCAATGTGATCAGATGCAAAAAGTAATTACAGTATACACAAACCTGATGCCTTAAACACAGTAGCACACTTCAATCAAACATAGGGATGAAGGTTTTGACAAATCTGTCAGTTTAACCATGTGTAGTTGGCCCACAGACGAAAAAACCAACCCAACCCCCCAACCCCCCACCAAAAAAAGAATCTGAGAGAAAGCTTCCCCGAATATCTCTCTTTTCACCATCCCCAAAGTGTAACAATAAATTATGAAAGACAAAATGGCAACATACAACCGCTTTTCTTCGTCCTGTTGGTTTTGCTTCTCTCTTTGTAACTCCTCATCAAGACGTTTCTGTCTGGCTCTCTGACGACCTTCAGTTGTAGTCTTGAGAAAGATCTGCTTCTTCTTCTCCTTCAGCTGCAATTGAACAGCTACTATATCATACCATAAACCAAAAGCGGGCGAGTAACCAAACTCATATAACAGACAAAGTATACAATGATCTTGGTAGTTAGATACTTAGATCCTATATTTGATACCAGAGACATGCTTTTAAATACTGAACTTGCTGTAGAAACGATGTTATCTCAAAAATCAATGTATAGATTATGCATTTCAACAACAACAACCTACTATAGATCCCGCACTAGGGGAGGTCAAAGATACATGTAGTGAAGTTAGGCAAGGAGATGCTTTGAAACTTTGTGAGAAATCTGATTGTGCCAATTCATTTCGAGTCTTGGGTATCTATGTAACTCAGGTAGTCCTACCATATAATTAATTTAGGTGACCAGTAGAGAGACTTTTCCAAGAAACCCATAAAGAAATATTGTATCGTAATCAATTAGAAAATAGAAGTTGTAAAATGCCACCATTTGCACATTTTAGGAAAGGAGATAAAAGTAATACGGAGTACAATAATAAATAAATATTATAATAATTATAATAATAACGATAATAATAATAATAATATAATAATATAAATAATAATAATGATAACAACAACAACAACAACAACAACAATAGTAAAATTTAAAAAAAAAACATTTAGAAGGTCAAACAAATTGCAGGTCGGAGGACCAGATATACCTTCAAAGTGAAATCTCAGCCAGAAGATATGCCAATAAGTGACATTAATCCATGTCTAGCATCTGATGTAGAAGAATCAGTTCAAGATTAGAAGTGAAAACAAACCTGCTCTGGGGTCAGTACATTGTCAGGGACATCAACGAGCGCAAACTTTTCAGCTGTGGCTGCATCTGCCTTCTCCATTTCAACTTGTTCGCGCTTAGTTCTTCGCAAAGATTGATACAGTTTTGCAACAGAAGCTTCTATTTCCTGCTTAGAGACATAGCCAGTATCTGAAAGAAAAGCCGGGACATCATTCTCCGCTACTTTCTGCAACTGCCTCAGAAGAAACTCCAAACCACGCAATTCATTTTCCAATTCATTTATCCGAGATGCCCTCTTTGCTTCAGCCATATCCCGCAATCGTTGACCTTGTCTTTCCTTGATAGCAGCCTTTCTTGCAATCTCCTCTACAGAAGGCTGCTCTTCAACTGGTGGAGGAGTAAATGGGAGTTGCCAAATCTTAGTCTTTTCTTCAGCTTCTTTTGTTCCATTCTGTTCCAATTACTGGAGATTTTATATTACAGATATACTAATGAAAGAACTTGTATAGAAAAGTGAAACTCATTACCTGAAATAATTTGACCTCTGAAGCATAGTCTCGAGCAACATAACAGTGCTCCATCTTTAGGTCTTCGACCTTCTCCCAAGTAAGCTTAGATCTGTCATATAACGCCATGAAGGAATAGGCAAAAACCAGAAAGCTACCTTGTGAATATGAGCCAAGCCAAGACATTTTAATGCAAGTGTGCTTACATGTGCCGTGGATGTTTCAGGGAAAGAAGTTGCTTCAAGTAATCAGTAATATGATAACCCCCAACATTTGTTCGGCAGCATGCTTCAAAAACAGGCTCCCCATCGACAAACTAAACACAGTTAAAAAAAGGATAAGTGGAATAACCATTATTACACACAAATGCAGAGATAAGTCTATCCTAATGTCATCAATATTCTGACTTCTGAGATATTTTTATGCTTTCTGTTCAGAAAGACTTCTACATAGAATTATTCCTTCAGAAGTGAAATCTTAAGCTTAGAGGTCATAGGGTATTAACGGAGGCAAATTGTCGTTGCATGATGATACAAATATACTAAAATATTTCTCATGTTTCTTTGCAGAATCTCTCTTTGATCGTCTTTTCCCCCAAAAGCATATTCCTAGAAAGGCGTGACCAAACAGAGATCTAGGGAGTGGAAACTTCTTCAAAGTGTTGTCGCTGCTGTGCACTAGAGTCTAGCAATCTCTTGCAGAGAGAACTAACATACATCATGCTTTGTTTTACGGAAATTATAAGAGGGGAAAAAAAGGACGGAGAAAGTGTATGCTGTGGTCTGCCAGAGGCACCAGAGCACTAACATGTTAGACACAAAAGCAGAATTATGGGCGGAGAGCAGTTGGGAGTGACATCATGTAACCACGCTTTCTGAAATAGCAGGTCTTTCACCAATCACCTACCCTTAGTAAGGTTGCACAAGAAAAGCTTACAAGTACGACCCAAGGAGTTCAAAGGCAACTACCAAGGTTCATATTCCAATACTCGATAAAGTAAATAGTCACCAGAAACTAGACCACGTTAAAGCCACCATAGATATAGAAAGAAGAAAAGACTACAATACTTACTGGTATCACATGGCTGGTGTTAAATCCACAAGACACAGCAAGGCCCTCCCTATTGCAAACACCAAGTCTCTCATTATATTTGTAGCTAAATACAGCATCAACACCAAACGCTGACGAAAGGGAAGGAGTTATCAGTAAGGGGAAGTGTCATATTTTCTCATGACAAAAGTCCGAAGAACTGAAATACCAGTAAAAATGAGTGCATTTTAAAACTCAAAAGTTCCAAAAAAAATAAAAATAAAATAAAAAGGTTGAAGGACAAGTACGTTGAGATAGATGGACAGGAAAACTGCCACTCTATCAGTAAAACTATAGTCCAATGCTCTTAACCAAAGAAGATAAAATTGTGGGTAAGGTTGACAGCAGTCCACATACCTACTGAAGGAACTCCATAAGACTCGAAAAGAAGCTCTGCCATTTTATAGCGGGATTGAACTAGATTGCATGGGCATTCGGTAATCAAGATAGGATGATCAACCTGCACAATCATCAAATAAGAAAAGTCTGAATACGGCAACAAGTTCAATTCCAAAAAATGAGAAGACCATCAGTACATTCTTCACTAGCTGTCCAAAACAAGAACTAACATTATAACATGTCCCTAAATCCACAGTCGACAGCCTCCCACCCAAATAGCCAGCCAGCCCACCCCCTAAAAAAATCCAAATAGCATAACAATACAACTACAACCTGAAAGTCACACCTGCATTGATTTTCACAACAAAGCAACAAAATATTATAAATTGAGTAATAGCTTTATTTAAAAGAAAAACCATACCTCAGAGCCATCAACACCCAACCGATCAAACCCAAAGTCAAGTATCTGTAGGGAAAAACCATAGTCAAATCAACAACTATCCTCTAACTTAAACCAAGGAAGAAGGGTCGAATATAGCCTCGAGATCAAACAATTAGTGCAGCAAGAAAATAAATGTTTCATAGCAAGTGCATGAAAGTGGACAAAGCTGATTTCAGATTCTAGAGCACTGAATATATTTTGTCATGAAGTTCCTCCTATTTACATGCATGCTTGACCATATGGCCGATCAGAAGTGGTCTTAGTGCCCTAACACAATCAGCCAGACAGGGGGGCAGAGAGTAGACTCGGGTAGCACAGACCACAGTAAAATCAACAACCGTACAACATTTCCTCAGAAAAGGTGAAAGACTAAGCAAAGGTTACAATTTTATTCAAAAAGGCTAACTAGTGGCTATAAAAGAGATTACAAAGAAGATGAGACCAATAATTTAATCCAATGCTGATCAGCCTATGCTCAGGTGTCATGATAGCATACTTTAACTTACATATTCCATTAATTCGAACTGATATACAACATTGTTATCAAAAGCTGAGCGTGGCCCTGAACGTGAACAATCGAAATACTTCAGCAAGTGTGTATTATGATCTCCAACAACACTGACAGTTTCCGCTGCATCGAAGGCAAATTCAGAAGTTCAGGAAAGAGTCATATGAGTTCAATGCAAAACTGTTTACATGGGAGAGAAAACAAAGGATCTAGACACATTAGTCTAACAGAAAAATACACATAAACATGGCAATCATTAATAATTAGAATCCAAAAAACTGACATGATGATATTTTTCCAAAAAAAAAACATCATCACACATCTAATAACAATGCACATGGCAGATTACAAGTTCCTTAGGGACAAGACAATCTAGAGCTAACTATGCCAACACAAATCGAGCGTACAGGTATATGTTAGATAATCCGTTTGGGAAGTAGTGAAGAGCCTCAAATGACACCAATAGTAGAGCTTATCTATAGGTGAATTTAGGCAAATAGGCAAGACAAGGTATATAGCCATAAACCCGCTCCCTCAAAGATCTAAGCACTTTATGATGTTTTCGGAAAGTTATATCTAATAATTTCAGAAATACCTCGCTATTTAACTTGCAGTTGTTTCAGCTACACGCCACAAAGAAAATTGTGCTACTAGGAATTTATACTGATATATCATTCTCCATAACGTGCGGCTTTATGTAATGTGTCATTCTCTTCAGTATAAATAATTCTATTGCGCTTCTTAAGATCCTGAAACCGCTGCTGCTTACTAAATTTCGCTCCCCCACCCACCCAACCCTCCCGACGTTTGAAATGAAGTCTCATTGTAGTATACAGTTGATGAGGCGATCTTTGGCCACAACCATACCCATTTCAATTCAATTCCGAAAAGTACAATTCAGTTCAAAACTTATTGTTCCGATAACTCGTGACTCTATATCGATCTTAGTCAACTTATGCAACATCGAAAAGTATAATTAAATGCAATTCCTTACGAACCTTATATTACATTGGTTTTTAATAAATTTAAAAGCAACTAAATATCAAACTCTAAACATCGATTTAATTCAGTTTAGTTCACTTGAGCGACATTCAGTTCAATCTCAGTCCAAAATAGCTGGACATTGAAATTAACATTAACACAATTCTCGTCACGTCAAACGAGGACGAAAGTACGAAACCAACTGGAGACAAACTCTAGATATGAATTTCAATATATCTCCGACAGCAGACATCAAAATTCCTAACAATTAAACATAACTTCAATGAATGACTAACGAGTCTACTATGAAATAGGCTGTCACTAACGAGCAACCAAATATCAAACTAAAAACATCAATTCAATTTAGTTCAGTTCACTTCAGCGAAATTCAGTTCAATTTCAGTCCAAAACAACTGAACCTTATAAACACATTAACACACTTCAAAAACACAATTCTCCAGCGTCACACGAGCAACGAAATTCAACATTAAGAACACGCAACCAACAGACACTAGCTTAAAATATCAATATAACTCTAACATTAGAAATCACAATTCCTAACAATTAAACATAACAACTTAAATGAATTAATAACGAGTCTACTAGTAAACAGGCTTTCAATAAGTTATAAAGCAACTAAATTTCAAACTCAAAACATCGATTAAATTTTGTTTAGTTCACTAGAGCAAGCTTCTATTCACTTTCAGTCCAAATAATTAAACCTTAGAATCACAATTCTCGTAATTTTGGTTAGAATATCGATTAAACTCCGACATTAGACATCACGATTATTAGTCCAGAATAATTGAACCTTAGAATAGCATTAACACACTTCAAAAACACAATTCTCGCAACGTCACACGAGCAACAAATTCTACGTATCGCAACCGCCAACTCTAGGTTAGAATATCGATTAAATTCCAACATTAGACATCACGATTATTAGTCCAAAATAATTGAACCTTAAAATAGCATTTAACACACTTCAAAAACACAATTCTCATCAACGTCACACGAGCTACAAAATTCGACATTAGGCAACGGCAAACTCTAGGTTAGAATATCGATAAAACTCCGACATTAGACATCACGATTATTAGTCCAAAATAATTGAACCTTAGAATAGCATTAACACACTTCAAAAGCACAGTTCTCGTCAACGTCACACGAGCTACAAAATTCGACATTTCGTAACCCCAAACTCTAGGTTATTATACCAATACAACATAACTCCCACACTATACATCACAATTCCTAACAATCAACCATAACAACTTCAATTAATCAACCAAACAAAAAAAAACAAATAATGCAGCAAATAAATAGGTAAAATGAATTAAAAACAAAAAAGGAGAGAGAAAGGCAACCAGTGTGCTTGTGGCGAGGGCGCTGAACAATGTTGCGGAAGACGACACGGGGTTCGGACTCACCGGCCCAGCTGTAAGCACAATTAATTAACAGAATTATAATTAGTATAAATAAAGTAAAATGGTATAAAAAAAAGTAATTAAAGTTAGGATAGTAAATAAGCAAAATACCCGATGCGGAAATAGGAGGCACCATTATCGATGACGATGGGGTGGGAAGGGGGGAATGAATTGTAGTCTGTTTGTCTCTCTACTTTGCTTATGAACGGCATTTCTCTTTCTCTAGGTTTCTTGTTCCGGTTGGGGAATTATGAGACCAGTCACCCGGTCTGGACCGTTCCTACTTCCCTGCTTCACCCGGTCTGGACCGCTTCTACTTCCCTGGTTCCCCCCACCCCAACCAACAAGACATCCTCATGTTCATAACTAAGTCATAACTCACATTTCTTTTTTTTTTTTTNNTTTTTTTTTTCTTTTTTCTTTTTTTTTTTTTTTTTTTTTTTTTTTGAGACAACATAACTTACATTTTGTAACACTATGATTTTTTCTTTTTCTGTTTTTGAGAAATTGTTGCAATTATGTTTACACTCATGAAAAGATATATAACATTCCATAATTTGTAAATTGTAACAGTAACTTTGGATTGGAGAATCAATTGCTAAGAGATAAGTAGTAAGGAAATCGATGTTTCGATGATTGAACATACAAAAATATATAATCAATTGCTAATGAAATAAATTGCAAGATAAGTCTTTTTTATTTTGCAATTTCATAAAAAATGTACCAGTATATTTATTATTGTTAGTTGTCTCATATGATTGTATAGGCGCTTTATCATATTGGGGATATTGGTTTTTATTGAGTTCTAATGTGTGATGAGTGAAAGTTGAGTGAAATGATTCTTCTGCTGCGTCAAAGTATAGAGGTATTAGACGGTTTTTGGTCTGTAGTGAGATAAAACTTCACATTCAAGTAAAAAGCTTGCAATTTGACAAGGATTGACTTTGTACGAATGTTGTAGCGGACTAATCTTTTACTAAATGAGCTGGGGAATGAAAGGAAAGTCAACTTAAGTTGGTTACTTCTTACAATACTCATAAGAAACAAACATTTTAATTGAATTTGTTTTTAAATAAAACCACCGTTTAAATGCTATGTGTTAAGACATAATGTTTGTAATGGATGAATAAGAAATTGTCATGAGGTTGTATAAAATGAAGTTAACATACATGCCCCCCCCCCCCCCTCTTAAGTAAGTGATTGAAGTTCATTTCATAGCGATAACGCTAATATAAGACACCAACACTGTAACCAACACACTATATTTATTAGTTACTCCATCGCTATATCATTGTTAGACTTGTCACTCTTGTCACTTTGGCTTTCGGTCATCACCTTACACATTTCTCATTAACATACGCGGATACGCCAAATTATCTTATGAAACTTGTCTAATTTTATGTTGAAATTATATTAATCCATTAGCCTATCTTCCCTTTCACGAATTACTGGAATACCCTAAAAAACAATAAGCCTCCAAACCCTGACCCTTCACCTGCCAACGCCCCATGCGATGTTCGCCCCCCTACGTCGTGTTCACCATCGTCGATGAGAGTTTCCACTTCGAAAGACCAATCAACTTTTTGTTTATTTACTTTTAAAGTTCATTAATTATGTGATAGAGTAGCTATTAATTTTATCACCACTCAACGGGTATGTTATATAGGATATGATAGCCCCATAACCGGTATGGGGAAAATTTTCCCTTACCACCACTAAAGTTCAAGAAAAAATTAGAGGGGCCCAATTCTTTTGGGAATGGACAAAATCACATTAATGCCCTTTTGAGTGATAGACCCCTACTGGTAAGGGCTTTTTTTTCCCTCACATATATGGGGGTTTATTTTCTCGTTGTATACTCCCTCCGTCCCACTCGTTTCCCCTCATTTGCTTTTTGACACTATTTGAGTAGCATTTCAACCATTAAAGACTCAAAAAATAAAATTGTTAGAAAAATATAAAAAAATAATATTTGGATTTGTCTTGAAAAATGCTTTCACATGATATTTTTTATAATTATATATATTGAGTTATTAATTGTTAAAATATCACCTCGATATATATGATAAAGTAAATGGGGGAATTCATTGGGACGGAGGTAATACCATCTTTTGATAGATAGTAATCGAGGGAAGAAAGTAGCCCAAAAACCACCGTCTATTATTATACACCCAATTGCCTATACGGCCATACCTACATGTTCCCCATGCCCCAACTCCTGGTGTGAAATCAAACCCATTCCAGACCCACATGGGCCACTGTATTTATACACCACATTAAAACAACAAGTCCTCATTCAAAACCCATTCATTTTCCCGCCAAAACCACTCCTGAGTCCTCTTATATCATCCTTCCGTCAAAAGATTGCAAGTGTTTTTATACTCCCAAAAAACACCCCAGCTTCTCTAACAAGCCTTATTAGCCACACGCTTAAACTTCCCACTTTCCCTCCACTTAAACGCTCCCTATTTATACATATACACAATTCAATTAACCTACAATTAGCACACTAATCATACTCTACATCTACACATACACATATACAACACTTTCTGTTGATTAATGTCATATCAAATGGAGGAGAATAAAGAAAATATTGGGTTTCGTGTCGAGTTTGAGTTCGAGTACGAGTCGGGTTGCCAGACACCAAGGCACGGCAGAATTCCGGCAGCAGCAGTGTGCCCTCCAGCGCCTAGGAAGAAAAGGGTTTATGCAGACCAACCAATTGTTCTTCCACAAGGCGGGTATTTCCAGCCCCCGGATCTGGAGACCATTTTCGCCCCTCTTATAGCGAAGCAGGAGAAGAGTAGTAGACATTGTTAGCATGCGGATGTCAGCTAGTTCAGCTAGTAAAATATTTCGTAGAATGGTGACTCGAAATTCGAAGCCAAGAATAATAAATAAGGCTGATACCAGTTTTTTTTAGGTATGAAAGGAGCGCATAATGGCGCAAATAAGAATCGAATCCTTCATTTTGCGGTTGAATGGTGGAAAGGGCGCGATTGTGCCAAACCGCGATTCTTAATAAGGCTGAGAGTGTGAGACTTGTAATAGTAGAGCGATTTCGCTTTTGTATTGTGTTGTATAATAGTCAGCAGGTGAAATGTGGCATTTCTCTGCTTTAGTTTTGGAGTAATAGTAGTATTAGTTTCTTAGGTTTTGGGTATGGTAGGGTTTAAGGTAATAAGCTTATTATAATTGTTTCATTTGTATTTAGTAGAAGTAGCAGCAATTTATTCATAGTCCTAATAGTTTCGTAGTACGGAGTAGTTTTCAGCTTGTAAATGTGTGTGTTATGTGACAACTGAGAATTGAAATGTGACTGAAGTTTTTAGCATTATGCGCTCTTGATTTTTTCCTCTGTTGGACTGTTGTTCTATTGTTCAATTGATTGCGGTTTTTGCCCGTTTTTTAGCCTATGGTTTGTGGACCTACCAACATAATGGCTACAACATACTTGGGCTTGCTATACATTCTTTGGACCTTACTCTATAATACTGACTTATGATGTTATGTTAACCTTTATCTTTTATACTCTCTTTTGGACGTTTGGTGTTATGTTAACTTCTTTGATGGTTTCCAATCTCCTCAACCTAGTGTGGTAGAGTGGCGCTCCTCCTTGACGACTTTGTTTATACGTCCTTCTTCGGTTCTTCTAAGCTTGGCTCTCAAAAACAAACATGCTAATTTTATTACTCCGTATTTTTTAGTTTCAAAAAGATCTCTAACTAAAAGTCATCATCATAAATTCATAATGAGCAAATTACAACAGCTTCGAGGTCGATTGGAGCGAAGCACGGTGAACAGGCCATCTAACGCACAGTACTAATTAAAAGTCCTACCTAAAAACATACTCCTAAACGGTTGAAGCCGAGCAATGAGGGTAAACAAACATCTGGTTCCTAAAAGATATTGTCGGCTAGACCGAACACATATGCTTAATTATAAAACATGAATGAGATACGTTTCTAACAAGACATTACGCAAAGCTGGTCGTGTATCTATATGACACTTTTTGTATATTTCATTAGACTTTTGCAGTGGGAGGAAATGAGTGAAAGCATGAATAATTTGGCACCAGCAGGTGGGTTTTCCGGGTCACTATAATTGTACCACACACCCACTGTATGTGTCAGTCCAGTTGAAAGTTGGTATGCCGACACTACCGTCCTACTTAGGCCACCTTCGCCCCTCTATTGGGCTTCTGTTTATGTACAATTGCGCATTGGATTCTCTGACCAAACTTTGGGAGCAATGGACTGACAGGGTCCATGAACCATACTATGCGTTTCGCTTGGAAAGCCAAAGCCAAGTTGATGTTTTGACTTTGACATTATTTAAAG